>CM019066.1:255062296-255185848 GCA_009667805.1 Leptobrachium leishanense
CCACATTCTAAACATGAGCAGGCACACTGCATAATTTGGCACCGCCCCCCTCACGAGACACGCATAGTCAGGGCACGCAGCAGCAGAAAAGCCTGGAGGACAAACCCCAAAGCTTAGGGTGCAGGGGGGTGTAATGTTATGCTGGGGGGTGTAATGTTCTGCTGGGGGTGTAATGTTCTGCTGGGGAGGTGTGTGTGTAATGTTCTGCTGGGGGTGTGTGTGTGTGTGTAATGTTCTCCTGGGGGGTTTGAGTAAACTGATATTGGTACATTACTGTGAGGTTTACTGTTGTGGAGCTCTGTGATACGCTCATACACACCACACATTGCTGTGAGTTTTATTGCTGTGGAGCTCTGATACAGTAATGGGCAGTGTGTATGAGTGTGAGTTTTATTGCTGTGGAGCTCTGTGATACGCGCATACACAGCGGACAATTTCAACCCAATTTGATGCTATTTGCAATCTTGATTTCTCTTTCAGCACACACCCCAAACTCCGTCAGTGTTTGCAGCAGGCCCTTGCAGAGAGCAGCTCATTACCCTCATCCAGCTGGACTTTGGGCTCTGTGATACGCGCATACACACCGGACAATTTCAACCCAATGTGATGCCATTTGCAATCTTGATTTCTCTTTCAGAACACACCCCAAACTCAGTCAGTGTTTGCCATGCCCCGCTGCGTAAAGTGCGAATAAAAGGGACTCATCTCCCCTGGGTTACAGCTGATCTTACACTAATGTACCAGCTTAGAGATTCACTGTGGTCAAATTTCAAGAGTACTGGTTCCATGAACGATCACTACGAATACCGAAAATGTCGGCATGAATGCACAAAACAAACAAAAATGGCCAAAGCCCATTACTTCAATGAAAATCTAAACAACAACATATCAAACCCTAGAAACTTTTGGAGAACCATAAGTAACATACAAGCACCCCCAGTCCACTTCCAGCCAGCTGCTGTCAAAGTAAACAACCAAACCCTGCAACACCCCCAAGATGTAGCAAATGCCTTTAATGATTGTTTTGTTGGATGTGCCACCACTTTGATTGCCAAGCTAGGAAATGACATGCAATCAGAGAGGCCTCATGCAGGTCAGGCCACCCCAACTGTGCAAAGTCCCTGTATCAGACAGAAATTCAGTTTTAGACCAGTGCCTGTCAGTGTCGTTACTAAACTTCTCTGTAAGCAAAAAATGAAATACCAGTCTGGACCTGATCAAATACCAGAAATGCTGCTGAAAATCAGTGCACCAGCAATTGCAAATCCTGTCGCAACCCTAATAAATGAGTCACTGGCGACTGGATACATACCCAAGCTCTGGAAGACTGCAAGAGTGGTACGTATCCATAAAAGTGGTGACAGTACTTTGGTATCCAACTACCGTCTGATATCGTTGCTCCCTGTAATGTCAAAAGTCTTGGAAAAATGTGTCTACACACAATTACGTGATTATTATCAATATTGGAACTACTTAACCCCGGATCAATCAGGCTTTCGTCCAAATCACTCAACTACAACCGCCCTTTTAAAAGTCTGCAATGATATCCAAGCTGGGATGGAACAAGGAAACCTAACTGGAGCCATCTTCCTTGATTTTGCCAAGGCCTTTGACACGCTAGACCATGGTATCTTGTTAGAAAAACTTAAAAACTCTGGCATTGGTGATCGCACACTAACCTGGTTTCAATCATATGTATCCGACCGATCACAATATGTGTCAATTTCTGGCAGCTCCTCCCTCCCCCTCCCAGTCACTTGCGGTGTACCCCAAGGCTCAATACTAGGCCCCCTGCTATTCACAATATTCATAAATGATCTGCCCAACGTCTGCAAAGCCTCAACTGTACATTTGTACGCAGACGACACTGTGATCTATACCAGCAAACCAAATCTCCCGCAGCTGGAGGCCGTGCTGCAAGAACAATTCACAGAGGTAGAAAAGTGGATCAAAAACAACAAACTTTTTTAAATACTGACAAAACTGTAATGATGCTCTTTGGAACAGCACCTAAACTTCACAAATTGCAAAATCCCCATCTATGTGTTGGGACAAAATCAAATGGCATGCTGACCACAGTCACTTCTCTCAAATATCTAGGTATGTGGTTGGACCCTAATCTATCCTTTGGCCCCCACATCGAAAAACTCTCATCTAAACTTTACCCCAAACTAGGTGCCCTGTACAGAAACAAATCCTGCCTGAGTCCCGCGGTAAGAAAGCAGATTGTACAGCAAATGCTTATGCCGGCTATTGATTACAGAGATGTAGTGTATGCAGCCGCCCCGCAAACACACCTTCATAAACTTACTACATTGTATAACTCATTCTGCCACCTTGCGCTTCAATGTAACTACATGACCCACCATTGTGACATGTTAAAAGAGCTAAACTGGCCATTGCTGGAATCCAGACGCACCCTTCACCTTTCCAGCCTGGTGTTTAAGAGCATCTCTGGGAAGCTGCCACCCTACCTGAATAGACTGCTTCCCCCAGCAGCTCCCTCATCCTATAACCTCCGATCCAGGACCAGCACCTTACTTGCAATACCACAATACAAAAAGACAGTGGCTCGGTCCTCATTTTCCTACAGAGCACCACAATTATGGAATAACCTCCCAGACACCATCAAATCTTCCCCCAGTCTTAAGTCACTGAAAAGCTCCTTACTAACATACCTCAATACAGAATGCACCTGTAAACATGTAACCTAGTGACTATATTTCCTACATATTTATTGTCTGTTAATCTGTATATTTGTGTTGTTTTTTTGTTTTTTTTAATATCTTGCATTGTATTACTTTGTATTTCTGTAACTGTAACACTTCAATGTTCTTGAACCCAGGACATACTTGAAAACAAGAGAAATCTCAATGTATCCTTCCTGGTAAAATCCTTTATAAATAAAATAAATAAATAAATAAATTGCTGTGGAGCTCTGTGATACAGTAATGGGCAGTGTGTATGAGTGTGAGTTTTTTTGCTGTGGAGCTCAGTGATACTTTCATACACACAAACTGAACATTACCGTGAGGTTTATTGCTGTGGCGCTCTGTGATATGCTCATGCACAGCGCACATTACTGTGAGTTTTATTGCTGTGGAGCTCTGTCATACGCTCATACACAGCGCACATTACTGTGAGTTTTATTGCTGAGGAGCTCTGTCATACACTATATGAAATGAATTTAAGGGGGAGGGGTGAAAGTAATTAAAGGGGAAAAATTAATGAATTAAGGGGGAGTGAATTGAATTAGAGGACGAGGACCCTGCTGCCAGTCTGCTTCTGGAGACCTGGAGTCGGACAGTGGACCACAGCAACAGAGTGAGAGTAGTAGGTAGCAGGATCACAGGGAAAAACTGGGAGTGGCAGGCAATTTGAAATATGTGGATATATTGTCACAGCAAGACCAGGGGGCACCACCAGGCCACATTGCAAATTTGTGCAGTGCCTGGTACCCCTCCTATGCCATATTGCCAAAGGAGGCGACCACACACTCTGTAGATTGGCCCTGTGGCACAGGAGGGGCACCAGGCACAGCGTAGATTGGCAATCCGTGAGGACACCAAACACTCCCGATTGGCATGACACGATTGGGTGGAGGGGGGCACCAAAACGCAACTTCGCCTGAGTAAACAAAAATGCTTGCACCGGCCCTGGATACCACACACAGACATATACGTATATATCAACACACATACCTATATATATATACGTATATATATCAACATGCAGAAATATATATACACCCACCCACAGACCTCAGACCTTATATACACATATGCACATGGAGGGGTGGCATGTTGACAATCTCAACTAAATGCGCCCCTCCCCCACCCAATTTGGCTGATCCCTCCAGAAGAAATGTTGAACTCGACAGAGCAGAGAATATATATATATATATATATAAGGTAGAGAAAGAAAAAAAATGTTTTATTTTATGTTCCCGGGGACATTTAAAAATGTCCTCTGATTTTATGTTTTGTAGAAATGTGCTGCCTTACCTTAGCCTGGTGGTCAGTGGGGGCTCCCTGGATCCTGGTTGTGGGGGGGTCTGCCGTGGCCGCAGGTGCAGTGGCTCCCTCTCTGCGCCGCCTGTCTCTGCCACATGCACCCGGACGGCTAGCCTGCACAGTCGCAGCTCTGTCATCCGGTGGCTGCATGCTCCTCAAGGGGATCCTTGGGAGGCCCTGGCAGGCTGCCCTCTACAGTGCCTGATTAGAGGGCAGTGTCTGCCTGATATTTTAGTAGCAAGAATGTTTTATCCCATAGGCTTCAGTGTTAAAAATATTCCTGTTTTAATTCAATATCTAATAAACCATTGCTTATAATATTCTGCAGTAAAGAGTCTCTTTATTTCTAGATTTTTTTGTATTTTTTAAGCATTTTTTTATACTTTTTTCAAAATTTATTTATTTTTTCGCAAACTTCGCGAAAAAACTTCGCAAACTTTCGAAAAGCCGATGTTCGATTCGAACTCCAAACAGATCCGAACCGAACGCTCATCCCTACTCATAACGAGTATCAAAGAAAGAACCTAAGGCTAAGGTCAGACGAACGCAGTATTAACGTGCATTTAGCCGCACTACATCACAGCCGCGCTAGCAGCAAATTACGTCCAATTGCGGGCAGCATATGAAGAATGCGTTTGTTTGCCGCTCTTTCGTGTGGCCGCGCAACGCAAGTGGCAAACAAATGCTTTTTTTCCGAGAACGTCAAACCGCTAGTACTGACGTACAGAGTGCGCTGCGTCCACTAGCGGCATGTGTGCGTGATTAGGAGACGTCAGACGCTGCTAATGTCTGGCCAACATAAAGTCCAGACGCAAAAAGTGTTTTATTGATAACCGTACAAAATCACGGACGAAAATGCGCATCGTATGACCGCTATCGCGTATTCCGTGAAAAAATACGTCCATTCATTCGAACGCACTTTTTCACCGACAACGCGAAAAATGCACAAAAAAAGGATAGTCAGCGCCCAAAATGTGCCGCCACCAGTATCCCAATGCCAAACCAGATCTATAGAGGTTTCCCCCAAACCAATGTAGCAACAAGTAGAAAAATACGTATCTGGTGGCGCGATAAGGATCGCTTCTTGGTGTTCAGGTGGTTCTCATGGTATACATCATAAACGTCCAATATGGATTATATAAAAAGAAGCACAAAATACATATAATAGTGCAGGATGTACAGATAACGATGGAATAGATGACAAAGAACTGTTACACTCACAAGCGGAGAGCCCCTTCACTGGCTCTGAGTGATTGCAAGCATCCGGGTCCTTTACCTTCTTATATAATTTTGGAGGAGACCCACTCCCTTCAAAATTAATATTTTTCTTTCACTCATTGGGTGTTGAAGAAGACATAAAAAACAGAAGAGAGACCTTCTTGTGCAGATCCACCAATATACATATAATTAAATAATTATAGTATCAACTCACATTAGATGGAGCTTATGGCCAAGCTCTAGGTGGTAATGCCAGTGGATTTGTTGAGTGGGTCAAATCCATAAAAACCTCAGATTCCAGGACAGCAAGGACCAAGTTGAATTTTTAAAAAAGCTTTAATCTAAAAATGTAGCATAATAAAAATTATACACTAAGTAAAATATAAAATGCTCTGTATAGTAGCCAGAACGCGTTTCGCCATATAATATGGCTTCATCAGCTGGTTTACAGAGATAGAATGGAAACTGAATATATACAGCCCCTTGATTGGGGTCAAAGAGTCCCATGTGTCCTGAATTAAAGAAAAGTCCATTGGCGTGCGTTCCACGCCTCTGCCGACCAGATCGCGCTATGCGCCGCCATCTTGCGCATGCGCAGCAGTAACATATGCGTTCCATGAGTTCCAATCAGCGTTTCCGGTATTTCTGGTTGCGATGATGGATGCGGAGCGGCTTTCATAAAAAACGATAACAGAATACGCAGAAGGAACATGCTCTCCTACGAAAAATCTCATATTAACCAAACTTCGATAATAAATAGAACAACGAATATTAATACATAAATAAACCAATTCCTCTTGGTGCACATGTTTATTATAGCGAACATATCGCATATATCTAGTTATTACTTTTAATCCTCATAGGGGGAAAGGATGATGATAAATATTAAAGATGAATTGTAATAGGATAATATAAAAAAATATAAAAATGAGAACAAAGGTAGAGAAAAAAACCAATGATATGTAGGATGTGATATGTGTCACTCTATATTATAGTATATTGAGGAAGTAAATGGAAGATAGTGGGATGGACGACATGAATTATCCAAAAGAGGGAGATTCCTATAAACTATAATATTCTAAGTATTGTGCTGAATTGAGTGCGAATTATAAGTGTACAATTACACTAGAGGGCGTAGATGAAATGTATGGCCCAATAGGTGTATAGCTCAGTAATAAATTGTGAATGTGGAAATGAAGAGTGTTAAAATGGTTAGGTAGTCTATATTAATGTAGATTATACTATATCAAAGGGATAGGTAGTGCATAGTGGGACATGAATTATCTAAAGGGGTCTAGAACCCAATATATTATATATACATAGGTAAGATACAAAATATGTAAATGTATCTAAAGGGCATGGAAGAGTATATAGCCCAATAGTATTATAGAACTCAATATAAACTATATACAACAGATATCATCTAGATAAATTAATTAATAGTGGTGCTAAATAGAAACACTATATGGAAATGATTTTATTTAATAATTTTTTTTTTATTATTATTTTTTTTTTTTTTCCTTTTTTCTCTTCTTCCCACTATAAACTAAATTGGAATAGTTCTTTTATTTCTCATATATGATAGTGAACAATCGTAAGTGCACAAAAAAGAAGTTGGTGTAAACCTTACAAAAAATGAATAATCTCAAAGTCGTTGTTACGGCCATTAGGTGCTAAAGTGCCATTCTCAAAGATGTGTCTCATCTCCTCTTTACCCAACCTATTTAATACATTTTCTTCAACATCTCTTTTTTTTTTATTTGTTTAATTGCCCAAAACTTTATACCTAAAGGTGAACTATTGTGTTTAATTTTAAAATGGAGAAAGACAGAATGCTTTTCAAAGCCGTTCTTCACATTTCGTACATGCTCGCTGATCCTGACATTGAGAGCTCTCTTTGTGCGGCCTATATAACGTAGCCCGCAAGGGCATTCCAACATGTATACCACGCTTTTGGAACAGCAATTCAAAACTCCGCTTATTTTTACAGGTTGTTTACATTTTTGATTTATATATACACCCGTGAATTCCTTCTTGTTGTCAGTAGATCTACATGCCAAACATTGGCCGCAGCGGTAAAATCCTTCTTTTAACCCAAAGAAATCTCTACTTATATCTTTTTTTTTGGGTTTGCTGTGTACCAGATTGGTTTTTAGATTTTTAGTACCCCTAAATATAACCCTGGGTGTTACTCCTATATAGTTTTTAAGATCTCCATCATTTTTTAAGATGTGCCAATGCTTTTTTAGAATCTTTTTAATATCGTTGGCTCTATTGCTATAGTCACAAACAAAGAGAATTTCTTCTCCTTTCTCTTTTCTCGGTTTGTATTTAAGCAATTCATCACGATCATCATACGTTATATTAGAAATGGTTTGATCCAAATCAGATTCTTTATATCCCTTAGCCATAAAGTCTTTCTTTAGGGTATTAGCTTGTGTTTTAAAAATCTCCACATCTGTACAATTTCACCTAAGACGGATGAATTGCCCTTTCGGGACCGCCTTTAGCCACAGAGGGTGGTGGCAACTGGTTTGATCTATGTATGTATTGGTGTCGACCTCCTTAAAGAAGGTTTTAGATTTTATAACATCACCTTCTCTATAGATCTCAAGATCTAAAAAATGGATCATCTCTGAACTCCAGTGGTTGGTCAATTTGATGCCCCATTCTATATTGTCAAGCTCCTCCAAAAAAATGCGTAAACTGTCCTCGCCTCCTCTCCAAACAAAAAACAAGTCGTCAATATAGCGTCTATAAGCTAGCACGTTCTCTCGCGCCCAGCCACGCGAGCCACACATGAACCTGTTCTCCCAACCGGCCATGTAAAGGTTGGCGTAGCTGGGCGCGAACTTCGTGCCCATCGCTGTGCCCTTCAACTGTATGTAATAATCGTCTTCAAATTTAAAATAATTATGATCAAGTATAAATTTGACACTGTCTATAATGAATGACCTTTGTTCACTTTCTATCAAGTTGTATCTAGATATTTCCTCTTCCAATACAGTTAATCCCATATCATGCGGTATGCTGCTATAAAGCGCATTGACATCGCATGTCACCATGATATCACAATTTTGCCAACTTAGTTCCTTCAACATTTTTAACATACTTAAAGTATCTTTGAGGTATGATGGAATGGTTCGAACAATAGGTTGGAGGAGCATGTCGACATATTCCGACAGGTGGCTGTTTTTTTAATCTATACCAGCCACTATGGGCCTTCCCGGGGGTTTTAATGGATTTTTAATGGATTTTTGGCAAAATATAAAAGTGTGGTGTCCTTGTGAATTCCATTAATAAATAATCAAATTCTGGTTTTGTTAGGATGCCTTTCTCATTTCCCTCCTGAAGTAAGGATTCAAGCTGGTTTCTTATATCCTTAATAGGATCCTTCCTCAATTTACCATAAATTGTCTCGTCGTTTTATATGCGGAACACTTCCTCATTATATTGTTCTTTCGAAAGGATGACAGTGCCCCCGCCTTTATCGGCGGGCTTTATAACTATAGTTTGATCTTTCTGAAGTTCTTTAAGGGCTTTATTTTCTTCCTTTGTAAGGTTATAGTTATTGGCTTTATAGGTTGACATTTTCTCAACATCTTTCATGACCAAGGTTTCGAAAACTTTTATTTCGTCCGAGACCATATGGCGTGGAAAGAACTTAGAATTATTTTTCAAATTAGTATGGACAATGGGAGTGGAGGCCACAGAAATGGGGTTTAGTGTAGCATTTCTTTCTACTGGGTGTTTTAAAAAAAAAAAATTTTAAACTTATTTTACGTTTAAAACATTGTAAATCAATGTAGACGCCAAACTTGTCCAAACGGTTAGTAGGCGCAAATTTGAGGCCTTTATTCAAAACACTGGTCTCTGTTTTTGTAAACACTCTGTTGCTCAAATTAAAAATGCCCTTGGCTGGAACTATCTCTTTTCTCGCTTTTCTTTTACGTACAGATTTTCCTGCTCTCTTTCCCCTTCTGATCTTTCCCAGGGTCTTTTTTGTCCCCCTCCCCTTTCCGGTCTTGCATCTGTGTCTCGATATTCCGCTTGTCTGCCTTCCCTGTTCAGGGGGTCTCTCCAAAAAACCTCCTCCTCCTGGTTGTCCCTTAGCACAGAAAATCTATTTGTCAGCGGGATCTTATTTTCTGTCTCACTTCTCTCTCTTATTGGTATGGGGCCTTCCTTCCCAACCACCCTATATTGTCCATCATTACGAGAACCGTTGTTTTGTATTTGGGGCTCATTAATCTCATAACCATTGTGGTATGGTGTACCCCATTGTCTCCTCCTGTTGCCACTCTGATCTCTATTGAATGGTCTGTTATCCAGGGGGGCATTATAGAAACCCCTTTGAAAGGTTCTATAGTTGTCGTTACTCCATGAACGCGGGTTGTGATATCTCTGTTGGGCGTTACGCCTCCAATTATTCTGGTTATTATTCTGATAATTATTTCTATTATTACTTCTCCAATCCTTATGGTGATCGTTCCTATTGTTACTTCTATTGCCCCATCGCCAATTGTCCCCTGACCGATTATCTATGTGGGGTTCTAACTCTTTCTGTTCTCTAATTTGGGGTTCCATTGTATTATCCTTATAGGTTTTATGTATAGTTCCTCTCCTGTAATCTTCAACATCCCTTTCATATTTACGTTTTTTTATAATTAAAACTTCATTTTAAATTTTCTCTAACTTTTCACTCAATGTCTTGTTGATATCCATCATCTCCTCATTTGAATGTTCTTGTTCAATTTGTTGAGATAGTTGATCAACCAAGACATTTAGTTTGGGAAGTTTCTCTTTCTTTTTCTGTATAACATATTCCATCATAGTGACAGCAAACCCTTCCAATAATGAATTCCATCCCGTAATGAACTCGGGATCATCTTTCTCTGAGGATGGATTTTTGTGGAACCTTAGACCCCTTGGTGTGATTTTATCCTTTCTATATTTTTCAAGGGTCGCTATTTCCAGTTTTATTTTGGGCTCTTTTATCAAATTTCTCTCTAATTCTACCAAAGGTCTTTTGTTGGTATCCCCTTTGAATTCTTTCAATTGTGATGTAACAAAGGTGCTGCCTAGCATAGTTTCCACATTACTTCCAATCCTGTTTCTATAATCCGTGAGAGACATAATTGGGCTGCTATATGACCAGTGAGGGAATTTACCATACAGATCAAACACACAAAAAAAGGATAGTCAGCGCCCAAAATGTGCCGCCACCAGTATCCCAATGCCAAACCAGATCTATAGAGGTTTCCCTCAAACCAATGTAGCAACAAGTAGAAAAATACGTATCTGGTGGCGCGATAAGGATCGCTTCTTGGTGTTCAGGTGGTTCTCATGGTATACATCATAAACGTCCAATATGGATTATATAAAAAGAAGCACAAAATACATATAATAGTGCAGGATGTACAGATAACGATGGAATAGATGACAAAGAACTGTTACACTCACAAGCGGAGAGCCCCTTCACTGGCTCTGAGTGATTGCAAGCATCCGGGTCCTTTACCTTCTTATATAATTTTGGAGGAGACCCACTCCCTTCAAAATTAATATTTTTCTTTCACTCATTGGGTGTTGAAGAAGACATAAAAAACAGAAGAGAGACCTTCTTGTGCAGATCCACCAATATACATATAATTAAATAATTATAGTATCAACTCACATTAGATGGAGCTTATGGCCAAGCTCTAGGTGGTAATGCCAGTGGATTTGTTGAGTGGGTCAAATCCACAAAAACCTCAGATTCCAGGACAGCAAGGACCAAGTTGAATTTTTAAAAAAGCTTTAATCTAAAAATGTAGCATAATAAAAATTATACACTAAGTAAAATATAAAATGCTCTGTATAGTAGCCAGAACGCGTTTCGCCATATAATATGGCTTCATCAGCTGGTTTACAGAGATAGAATGGAAACTGAATATATACAGCCCCTTGATTGGGGTCAAAGAGTCCCATGTGTCCTGAATTAAAGAAAAGTCCATTGGCGTGCGTTCCACGCCTCTGCCGACCAGATCGCGCTATGCGCCGCCATCTTGCGCATGCGCAGCAGTAACATATGCGTTCCATGAGTTCCAATCAGCGTTTCCGGTATTTCTGGTTGCGATGATGGATGCGGAGCGGCTTTCATAAAAAACGATAACAGAATACGCAGAAGGAACATGCTCTCCTACGAAAAATCTCATATTAACCAAACTTCGATAATAAATAGAACAACGAATATTAATACATAAATAAACCAAATTCCTCTTGGTGCACATGTTTATTATAGCGAACATATCGCATATATCTAGTTATTACTTTTAATCCTCATAGGGGGAAAGGATGATGATAAATATTAAAGATGAATTGTAATAGGATAATATAAAAAAATATAAAAATGAGAACAAAGGTAGAGAAAAAAACCAATGATATGTAGGATGTGATATGTGTCACTCTATATTATAGTATATTGAGGAAGTAAATGGAAGATAGTGGGATGGACGACATGAATTATCCAAAAGAGGGAGATTCCTATAAACTATAATATTCTAAGTATTGTGCTGAATTGAGTGCGAATTATAAGTGTACAATTACACTAGAGGGCGTAGATGAAATGTATGGCGAAAAATGCGTTAGTCTGACCCTAGCCTTAATGTTGTTCTCTCCAGTGCAAAATATATATACACACCGTGCTTTTTCTCTGGAAAAATAGGTAGGGGTACTCTCAAGGCCAGGGAAAAATGATGATTATTATGACAATTTTTTGTGTCCTAATAAATACTGCTTTATTAACCTTTTAAGGACAGAGGCAATTTTACAAGTCATTCTTACTTTGTGCAGTGCAGGCAGCAGATAATGTGTTGATACTAGTTGCAATACCAGCCTTTTGGGTGCAGGGCAAGGGGGCAACGCTGGACTGCGACAAGAACACAGATGCAGACTTTTAAACACAGCGGCCTGTTTAAAGACATGCATTTACACACACAGCCATACATTCACATACATAACCATATATCCCCTACACCCCCGGAGTATGCAGCACTAAAACTCACAGTAATGTGCAGTATGTGTGAGCATATCAGAATCCACAGCAATGAAACCCCCAACAATGTGCAGTGTGTGTGTGAGAATATCAGAATCCACAGCAATAAAACCCCAGCAAAGTGCAGTGTGTGTGAGCATATCAGAATCCACAGCAATGAAACCCCCAGCAAAGTGCAGTGTGTGTGAGCATATCAGAATCCACAGCAATGAAACCCCAACAAAGTGCAGTGTGTGTGAGCATATCAGAATCCACAGCAATGAAACCCCCAACAAAGTGCAGTGTGTGTGAGCATACCATAATCCACAGCAATGAAACCCCCAACAAAGTGCAGTGTGTGTGAGCATATCAGAATCCACAGCAATGAAACCCCCAACAAAGTGGCTCCTGACGAAGCCACATGATGCGAGTGGCGAAACGTGCGTTGAGCGTAGTACGACGTTAATGGGTGCTTACCCTTTTTTAACAGACTCTTTTTCTAATTGGTTCTAATATCTATCATTGTAGACTGGGATCTATTGCCTTTTACTTGGTGGTAATCTCAGAAAATTTTTCTCTTTTTGATTCCCCAATGTGGTTTATCTTCATGTTCAAATCGGAGGTACGCCAGAGATCTCAACTAATAGGTTAACTATATTTTTAAAAAAACTTTACACCTGGAGTGTGGTCTTTCTACACTAGAATGTGTTCATGAATATATGCTGCCTCAAATTTCAAACGGCAACATAATGGTCATTGTACGAACAGAGCTATCAGCTTATCACTAGTAACGGATATTATTTAGTAATTGCTAGATTGTAGCGAACTGTTTAGTCCAACGTTTATACATTTGAGGTTGTGGTTATACGTAGAGCTGCAAGCAATAGAGCTCTCACTGCCGATGCCAGCGGCGAATACTAATGAAATACCGCTCTTAAACTCTGCTGTCAATCTATAGCCATTTTTAGGTGTCTGGGGACATATACATGCTGATATACAATTGAGCAATTACTTCAGTTTTTCATAAAATATCTAAGCTAATTGGAGTAAAACTATCAGGGTTATCCAAAGAGATCCGAATTGCTTGAGAAAGGTAACCGAACGCTGAAAATCAGCGTTCGGTTACCTTTCCTGGCCATTCGGCTATCCAGAGAGCAGGCAATTCGCCAAATCCTGGCGAATTGCCTGCACACACGGTGCCTGTTCGGTGCCTGTTCGAGGGCAGTGAAATCCCCATGAAAATGCACTGCTTCGGCTATTCAGACAACGAAAACCAGCAGTGAAAGGTTCCCGAAATGCCCTGCCATTCGGTGGTTTAATTCGGCAAGTTAATTCAGGAGAATACCATAGGCTTCAATGTTTAAAATATTCCCGTTTTAATTCAATATCTAATAAACCATTCATTATAATATTCTGCAGTAAAGAGTCTCTTTATTTATAGATTTTTTAGGATACGTTAAGCATTTTTCTTAATTTTTTTTTTAAGTTTACTTATTTTTTCTGTAACAGCCCTTTTTATAATCATTCCCTGGACCTCATATGCAAATTTCAGACATTTTCGCTCAGTAGTTTCTTTGCAAACAGCTTTTCACTTTCACATTCATACAAACTGTTTTGCTAATTTATTCACCTCCCTCTGTCTGCGTTGTCGGTTTTTTCTCGGCTTTTTCTGGCGGCTTCGCTGCGTGTGATCGGCTCCTGCTCGGTTTTTTCCGGCGTCTTCGACGGGTTAATCCAGATGTTTTTGCGGGTTTTCGGCGTGCATTCGGCAGATTTTGCGGTTAGTTTTCGTCGGGTTTGCGGTGGCTTTTCCCTGCAATTCGGGGACCCTGTGGTACTTGCTGAATACACCGCAGGGTCACCGAAATGGGATCGGCAACACGAACCGAATTGAAGAGAACGAAAAGTCACCGAACGTGCGGTGACTTTTCAAATCTCTTTGGATAACCCTGTATATCTACATTGATTTATTGCCCTTGAAATTGATTAATTTTCCCTTTATGATGTGTGGCTGCCAACATCGACACTACCATTGAGGAATATATTACTTGAGTCAACAGATAAATATTAATTATTGTTCAATACTGTAATACTATTTGTGATAAGAGAAGTGGTCATTGATTACTTTCATTTGGAGCCATACGATACACCACTTATTTTTCAGTTAACACATCCGGTTTGTGGATATAAGGCTTATTGCAATATAGCTCTAATCGTCGACACCAGAGGCAAGCTTTATTTTTATTCCTCCTTTTTGTATCATAATGCTAGCCAGTATAGTGTTATCAGGGGACTTATGACTGTTTTACATACCATTATCTATGTGTACGGGCAATAGATAGCGGCTATCTTATAGTACTCTATCAGAGTCATCTGTTATACATGTAGCTTAGCGCTAATTTCTGTCCTCACTTACTGTATGAGTACAGATCCCACATCATAGACAATTTCTTATGGTATTTTTGAATTTTTCACATCCCTGTAGGTATGTCTAAAAGTTTATGTGACTAGTCATGAATATTGATATTAATTATATGTCATGTGCCAGCGAGTTAACACAAATTTTTCGATCATAACTATTTATAGTCTGGCCACAATGGTGTAGGCTATCTTGCATTTACTTGCCACCAACATTTATTTCTAGTATTAATTGATGCCTATTCCAGACTACAATTTGTATACAAATACTGACACACAATTGTTGGGTCATTAACAATTTAATTGTCACATTTAGTTATACCTAATTTTCTAGGCAATCATTATAACTATCAATTGATTAATTTATCTTGGGATCATTTTTGATTAATTGATTTATTACATCTAACCCAATATTACTTGAATCATATAGCAATTAATTGTGATAGTTATATTAATCCACAGTCTACAATACTAATACCAACTATTCTCATTCACCTTTAATTCTACATCTATCTAATTCTATGTCTATGTTCATTTTTAAATTTATCAAATAAAATTATTATGTTTCATGTTTGGCATTGTCCATTAATTAAAAATTATTATTAAAATAACCCCAACCTAGTTAGAGGTTTTTTGTGCTAATGGTTTTCCACTAATCACTTATTACCTATCTTCTTGCAAAGTGCAGTGTGTGTGAGCATATCAGAATCCACAGCAATGAAACCCCCAGCACACCAATTTCATTAATTCCCCCAGCACATCAATTTCATTAATTCCCCCTGCACAAATTCATTAATTCCCCCAGCACAAAATCATTAACCCACCACTCATCTCATTAACCCCCACCCACTCATCTCATTAACCCTCCACACACTCTTCATTTCATTAACCCCCCACCCCTCCCGTTTGATTCACCTATGGTGAACCTGGGGGCTGGGCCCTCCTCGTGACACCTCGGTCCTTCGCACGACAACTCTCTCCTCCGCACAGCGTTTGCATGTGTGTTGGAGAGCTGGGAGGAAGTGACGTTATAGGATCACTTCCTCCCAGCACCGCAGTGCACAGTACCAGGCTGCAGGATGGGGAGGCCTTCAAGAGGCAGTGCACGGCGGCCACGGACAGAGCTTCCCGTGGATCACAGTGAGCGGTGGGGCGGCCGGCGCTGGAAAGTGCTGCTGACTCAGCCGGTACTCAGCTGGTAGGTGCCGGTATGGAGTACCGGCGGAAAACAAACAATGTATATATATGTATATAGATAATGTGGAACACCCCAATTCAATGTGGTGAAGATATGTATATCGTGAGATGACCAAAAGTATAATACTTATATTTCAGCCAGGCTCTGTTCTTAAAATCCTGTATTGCGTACACATGGAACAAACACAAATAATAGTGCAATTCGGTTAGGAGGCACAGAGGGGCAGTAAAATCTGAATAGATAAGTGTACACTCACATATTCCAGAGCATGTAAATACTGGCTATGTATCACTCACGCTGTGCCAACTTGGGAGTTGGCACTGTTTACTCTGTGGCATGGTATCCAGGATTCTTCAGAATAGGAAATGCAGAAAGGAAAAACTTAGAGAAATATGTAGCCATTCAATGCCAATAAATAGAGTGTGTAATGGCCACACTCACCTGGAGCAGATCCCTTAAAATCAGCTCTAGGGGATGCGCTTTTGATACCTTAAATTAGGTGGGGTACAATTAATCCTCTGCATTGCTCCAAGAAGTAGACCACATCAAGTATACTCAATATTGGGGCACCAGCAGGTACTTTTGAATATCGACTATAGGTGATGTTGGTAGTGAAGGGGTGAAGGGTAATTTAGGAACAGAGGGAAATATGTTACACAGCTGTTTATTCACAGCCCATCGTTGTTTAATTGCGATGTCGATGACAGAACATATAGTAATAAAATATAATGATGACAAGGTAACTTATTTCAATAAATATATCATTCTTTTGTTTTACATAGGACATTATTCAGTAACTGCCGATATTGCCACCAAATTGCACCGAATGGTCAATTTCACCATAGGTGCAATTTCGGGGGAATTCGTCTATTCACAAATCTGTCAATTTGTCAATTACAGGCGAATTGACAGCATAACATGGTACAATTTGTTGCAGTTTGGTGGCATTTGGCAGCACTGAAATTGTCCCATTGAAAACTATCAATTTGTCTATTCACAGAACGCTAAATTGAATTGAAATTCACAAAGGCGAAATCACCTGATTTTCAGGGTTTCCATTCGACAGGTTTAAACAGGCAAATCCAATAAATTTCAATGTAATAAATGGAATATCTTTTGATATATTTTTATAAAATTTATTTGTAGCTTCAGAATAACATTATAAAAGTAACATGAGTCACAATGAAATACAGAATAATATTCCAACAGGTCCCACCACACGCATCAGGAGACACGAAAAAATAAAATAAAAACAGAGCTTATAAAGTCACATTAAGTAGAATTAACATTTTACATTAAACTGGGAGTATCATTACGCACAAATCGAGAAAAGCCCGATGGAGGACTGTAATGGAGTGGACCTTGTCACGTGAACACCACAGCAGGGTAAGTGTTTCATCAAGCAGTCTTTATTCCTTAAAGCACAGGTGTATACAGGCACAGCTGCTTGGTTCAAAGAAATAAACAAAAGAAGAAAACCTCTCTCTGCTATCCAGCAGTCAACGTAACAACAACCAACGATTGTGTCCTCAACTCACAGACCTTTTGGAGCTGTGTCTGTCTGAGGGGAGATCCAGCAAAAATGAACCTCCTGTGCCTGTATAGGCTTGTCCCTTTTAAAGCCCCAGCAATCACAACATCAAGCCTTTGTGTGTGTGTTGCTGGGCTGATCAACCCTGCCAAGTTAACCCTTTCCTCACGAAGCTTATATACACCCCATCACATACCTCCCCCCTTAGAGTGGACCCCCAGGCACACTCACCCACACCAAACACATCTCGAGATAGGAAATCTGCATTCAGGTGCTCCTTCCCAGGATGATGCCTGACACTGAAGGAGTAGGTTTGTAATTCCAAATACCACCTAGTGAGCCGTGCGTTCTTGGATTTCATGGTGTGAAGCCAACGTAGAGGAGAATGGTCGGTCACAAGTAGAAAGTGCCTGCCGAACAGATAGTAGCGCAGAGAGTCAATAGCCCATTTAACTGCTAAACATTCCTTCTCTATTAACGGCAAAATTCCTCTCTCTGGGAAGTAGTTTCCTGCTTAAATAGAGGCTGGGGTGTTCTTCTCCATCAAATTCTTTGGACAATACAGCCCCTAAGCCCACCTCTGAGGCATCCATATGTATTACAAACTCTTTATCAAAATCAGGACTGCGAAGAACTGGCTGACCACACAGCCCATGTTTTAATTCCGTAAACGCCTTAGCACCCAACTCACTGACGCAACCATCAATCACTCTCACCTTACAGTCCTCTCCTCCTGTTTCCAACCCCAACCCTCCCAGATTGTGAGTTCCTATGGGAATAGGGCCCTCATCTCCTCCTGTACTGTTTGTCAAATGCTGTTCAATGTATTGTAACCCTGTCTATACTGTGCTTATTGTACAGCGCTGTGGAATATGCTGGCGCTTTATAAATAAAGAATAATAATAATAATAGCACATTCAGGAGTCCAAATCACTTTGTTTGGAGCAGAGTTTTTGGTCAAATCTGTTAAAGGGGCTACTAGGGTAGAAAAATGCGGCACAAATTTTCTATAGTACCCAGCCAAGCCAAGAAATGCCGTGACCTGCTTCTTATTGGTAGCAACAGGCATTTTAGCCAGTGCTGCAACTTTGTCTTGCAAAGCCTTAATAAGGCCATTTCCCAAAACATAGCCCAAGTATCTGGTTTCTGTTTTCCCTAGTATACACTTCGCTGGGTTTGCTGTGAAACCTGCTGACCTCAATGATCTCAAAAACGCAGCCACTTTGTCAAGGTGGTCATTCCAGTCAGTACTATAAATGACCATATCATCTAGATAGGCAGAGGCATACTGTTCGTGAGGGGTAAGAATATGATCCATGAGCCTCTGGAACGTCGCAGGGGCCCCATGAAGGCCAAACGGCAGCACACGGAATTGGAATAGACCTACAGGTGTAGCAAAGGCTGTTTTCTCTTTTGACGCTTCTGTCAAAGGGATTTGCCAATAGCCTTTGGTTAAATCTAGGCTTGTGCACCGATTTTTTTTCTCGGTTCGATTCGATTCGATTTTTCGGATTTTTAAACTTTTCGATTCGGCTCGTTTTGACCGTTTTTCGTTTCGATTCGGTTCGGCTCGACTCGTTTTTCGTGTACATTTTTTTTCGGAATTTCGACCATTTTTCGTATTTTCGTGTCACTTAGCTCGTTTTTTGTATCGACTTTTCGTATTTTCGGAAATTTTCGTTTTTTCGGAACGTCTGTTCTCCTCGTTTCAAAGCAATAAATTTCGATTTGACACATTTCAAGTACATTCGAAAATTCCAAAAATATTTCGTTTCGGCTCGGAAAACTTTTCGGATCTGCCATTTTCGGATCTAAAAAGTTTCGGAAAATCGGCCGCATCCGAAAACATGAATCGGGAAATTTCGTGAAAATTCCGAAATTCCGAAACCCGAAACGCACATCCCTAGTTAAATCCAGTATGGTAATATATTTAGCTGTACCCAGTCGGTTTAACATTTTGTCAACTCGTGGCATGGGATAGGAATCAAAATTGGATATTGCATTTACCTTCCTAAAATCAATGCAAAACCTGACTGAGCCATCGGGTTTCGGTACAAGAACTATAGGGCTGCACCACTCACTGTTTGAAGGCTCTATAACACCCAACTTTAGCATGCTCTCTATTTCTTCTTGCACTACCTTCCGCAACTTCTCTGGTATCAAGTATGGCCTCAATCTAACAACTTCATCACTTTTCGTCTTTATGTGATGTGTAATTAAGTGTGTATTTCCTGGACGTGTAGAAAATACATCGGTAAAGGCCTCCAGTAGCCGCTGTGCTCCCCTTTGCTGGGCTGGACGCAATTGTTTTCCCAAAGTCACGCCCATTGGTTTCTCCTGCATTTCACGGACATCTGGCCCCACGTCTAGCTTATACGCCCTGGGAGCAATAAACAAGTTTTCATCAGCTCTCCAGAGTTTTAACAGGTTAATATGATATATTTGTTTTTCCTTCTTATGTCCAGGGTGAAAGAGTTCGTAGTCCACATCCCCCATTCTTCTTATTACCTCATAAGGCCCTTGCCATTTCGCCAACAGCTTACTTTCTGAACTGGGTAGAAGCAATAACACTCTATCTCTGGGCTTAAACTCCTGAGCTTTTGCATTCCTGTTATATCTGAGAGCTTGCGCCTGTTGGGCATTTTCTAAGTTACTAGCAGCAAATTGCCCAACCCTTTTAAGTCTCTCTCTTAACTGCATAGTGTACTGTAGGATATTCTGGGCTGAATTGGACTGCGCCTCCCACGCTTCCTTCACTATGTCAAGTATGCCCATAAGTCTCCTCCCATAAAGCAACTCAAGGGGTGAAAACCCAGTCGAAGACTGCGGAACCTCCCGGATAGCAAATAACAGATACGGCAATAATTTGTCCCAGTCTCTGTTCTCCCCATCCACAAATTTCCGCAACATTTGTTTGAGTATGCCATTAAATCTCTCTACCAACCCATCAGTTGGAGGGTGGTAGACTGACGTTTTAAGGGACTGTATGTTTAAGAGAGCACAAACCTCCTTCATAAGCTTTGATGTGAAGTTTGTACCCTGATCTGTCAGTATCTCTTTAGGAATGCCCACTCTAGAGAACAACCGTATCAACTCATTAGCTATTGTTGAGGCTGAGGTATTACGGAGAGGAATCACCTCTGGGTACCTGGTTGCATAATCAACTATTACCAGGATATGATGGTTACCTGCTGCAGTTTTCTCTAGAGGACCGACTAGATCCACCCCAATCATTTCAAATGGCAGTTGCACTAATGGTATCGGTATAAGTGGGGCTTTGACTTGTCCCTTTGGAGCCACTAGTTGACATTCCAGGCAGGACTTACAAAAATTTTCTACCTCCTTATATTCACCAGGCCAGTAGAATCTGTACAATAAACGGACAAGAGTCTTCTCTCTCCCCAAATGCCCTGCAAGGGGAATAGAATGAGACAGCTGTAACAGCTGTCTCCTATAGCCTTTTGGTACCAATATCTGCTCACATAGGTCTCCAGTATTAGGGTGTTTGCAAATAGGGATGGGCGTTCGGTTCGATGCGTTCGAGAGTTCTCATCGAACATCGCATGTTCGATAGTTCGAGAACTGCGAACATTTCTGCGTGTTCGTCTCGAGTTTGCCCACAATGCACCACTATGGACCACAAATACAGTTTTCCACTTCCCTGAAGCTTGTAATTGGCTAAAGCCTCGGACCTGACCACAAGACAGGTGCAAGACTATGCCAATCACGGCTCAGAGTACTGATTGGGCAAATTTTGCCCAATCATGGGCTCACAGAGCTAAGTCCCGCAGCACACTATATAAGGCTTTCAACCCAGCCCAGCCAGCATGTGTTTTTCTTCAGGAGTGAGAGGAGATTGTTCTGTCAGTGTGTCTTCTCACTGCCAGTGACAGCTATTGGGTGGGTCTCACTTGTTGCAGATATCTGGGAATTGGTGGAAAGTGTGTCTTCTCAGTCAGTGACAGCAGCAATTTGGGGGCTCACTTGTTGCAGATATCTGGGAATTGGTGGAAAGTGTGTCTTCTCAGTCAGTGACAGCAGCAATTTGGGGGGCTCGCTTGTTGCAGATATCTGGGAATTGGTGGTGGAAAGTGTGTCTTCTCAGTCACTGACAGTCAGCTATCAGGGGGTGCCACATACTTCCATAAAATTTCTGTGAATTGTAATCCGCGTCTTCTCAGTCACTGACAGTCAGCTATCAGGGGGTGTCACATACTACCATAAATTTCTGTGAATTGTAATCCGTGTCTTCTCAGTCACTGACAGTCAGCTATCAGGGGGTGTCACATACTTCCATAAAATTTCTGGGAATTGTAATCTGTGTCTTCTTAGTGCCAGCTATTGGGGTCTCACTTCTAGCAGATATCTGGGAATTGTTGTAATCTGTGTCTTGTCACTGCTGTCAGCTATCAGGGTGTCTCGCTGAGTTATAGCAGAGTTCTGCATATCTCCAATCTTTATACCAGAGTTGAATCAGAGTTCTGCATATCTCCAATCTTTATACCAGAGTTGAATCAGAGTTCTGTACATCTTTAATCTATATATCACTCACCATGTCAGAAAGGCCAAAAAGGACAGGCAGACGCTCCCAGACACAGTTAAGAGGGCAAGCAGCCCCTGTGTTGGAAGGCAGTTCCCCAGGTCGTCTTGGATGTGGTGCATCCTCTGCAGTGGCACGCTTGTCCTTACTAACTGGTGCTGGCCATCTTAAGCAGCAGCAACATACAGAGGATTTGATGGATTGGCTAACCAGGCCATCCTCATCCTCCGAGTCCTCTGCCAGCCAGGCTTGTAGTGCTTTACAGTCCACCTCAGCTACCAAAGTATCTAATGCAGCCTCCATGTCCACAGCTACTCCTGCCGTAGCCTCACCATACACGGAGGAGTCAGCTGAATTGTTTGACTACAATGACAGTGACATGCTGCAAGAGGATTTGTAGCAACTCCAGTGCTCTTATTCACATTCTGAGGTTGAGGAAGGGAGTAAAATTAGCCTAGAGGGAGGGGGTGCCAGCAGTGACACACAAACAACTGGCACTCATGTTGCCCCAGCAGCTGCAGCATACTGCCAGGTTGGCTCCAGTGACGAGGAGATGGGGGTGATGATGATGATGAGGTCAGTGACTCCACCTGGGTGCCTGATCGAAAAGAGGAGTCAAGTGAGGAGGCACAACAAAAATGAGGCACAACGACCTCTATGACCAACCAAAGCCAGGCCAAGGCATCAGATGTCAGAGCTGCTCAGGTGCGGAGCGCTGTTGTCTCGCAGCAGACGTCCGGGTACTCTCCTGTCTGGGAGTTCTTCACGAAATGTGCAGCAAACCGCAGCATTGCTATTTGTAAGCTATGTGAGAAGAGGGTCAAGTGTGGGAAAGACACCGGACGCTTGGGTACCACGTGCTTGAGGCGACATACGACCACCTGCCACGCATCCCGTTAGCGCAACACTTTGCATAGGTCCTCCTCACCTGTCTCTACCCCACTATA
The DNA here is from genome assembly GCA_009667805.1 of Leptobrachium leishanense. Lineage (NCBI taxonomy): Eukaryota > Metazoa > Chordata > Amphibia > Anura > Megophryidae > Leptobrachium > Leptobrachium leishanense. The sequence continues at coordinate 255,085,174 of CM019066.1, forward strand.
TGTCCTGTCATGTCATTGACTCCAACCTCCACTGACAGGGATGATGCTACAGTAATGGGTGTACCAGGTCCTCCCTCAGAATGTGACAGCATCCCATCACCAGCTGAAGATTTACGCACTCAGATTTTGTTGCCCCAGCTGCTGCAGCGTAAGAAAAAATATAGTCCCAACCATCCCCAAACACAGCGTCTAAATGCCAGCTTAGCAAATTAATAGCATTACAGCTGCTGCCTTTCCAGCTGGTGGACTCTGCCTCCTTCCGTGAATTTGCAGAATGTGCTGTACCACAGTGGCACGTTCCAAAACGCCAGTACTTTTCACGGAAGGCCATTCCAGCACTATACCAGCACGTTGAAGACAATGTTATGGAGTCATTGGGAAAGGCAGTCAGCAGCAGGGTGCATATCACTTAAGACACGTGGTCCAGCAAGCATGGACAGGGCCGTTACATTTCCTTCATGGCGCACTGGGTAACTCTGCTTGCAGCTGGGAGGGATCCAGGACGGGGCTCTGTGCTGGAGCTTGCTCATCCACCACGCCTCCAGAAAGTTGCTTGTATGAGGTCCGTCTGCTCCACTACCTCTTCCTCCTCCTCCTTCTCTGTCTCTGGTGAAGTGGCAGTTAAACTGTCATGTGGCAGGGGCTACGCAATGGCTCAAGCAAAAAGATGCCATACTGTGCTTGAGCTGGTTTGTTTAGGGGACAGGAGCCACACCGGACCAGAAATTCTGTCAGCTCTGCAGGGGCAGGTGCAGAGATGGTTAATACCATGCCAGCTTGAGCTGGGAATGATCATCTGTGATAATGGCAGCAACCTTCTCTCCGCGCTACGCCTGGGTAAGTTGACGCATGTACCATGCCTAGCACACATCCTAAATCTGGTGGTACAGCGTTTCCTAACCAGGTACCCAGGGATGGCAGAGCTTCTCAGCCAGGCCAGAAAAGACTGCAGCCACTTCAGACGGTCATTCCCAGCAAGTGTTCGCCTGGCAGAAATTCCACCTTCCCACAAACCGTCTGATCTGTGACATGCCCACCAGGTGGAACTCGGCATTGGCAATGCTGCAGCGTCTGCGCAAGCAGCAGAGGGCCATCAATGAGTACCTGTGTGAGTATGGCACAAGGACAGGTTTTGGTCAACTTGGTTTCCCCCCCACCGCAGTGGCTGATGATCAAGGATGCATGCACTGTACTGTCACCATTTGAGGAGGCAACGAGGATGGTGAGCAGGGACAGTGCATGCATCAGTGACACAATTCCTTTAGTGTTCCTGCTGGAGCGCACTCTGCAGGGAATTATAGATGTGACTCTAGAGGCAGAGCAGCGGGAGGAAGAGGAGGGCTTCCCTAGCTCTCAAGTAGGGATGAGCCGAACACTCCCTGAGTTCGGTTTGGAGCCGAACCCGAACTTCCCAAATGTTCGTATCCGAACCCGAACCCGAACTCGAACTCAATACAAGTCAATGGGGCTGAAATTCGGTTTTTAGAGTGCCCTCCAAGAGGGCATATATGCTAGATATTTGCCATAAAAGGTGTATGGGGGTCCGGGTAGTGCCCTGGGGGACAGGAAACAAGGACAAAAAGTTTTTAAAAAAAACGTTTTTAAAGGGACAGTGAGTTTTCCATGAAATAAGGGTTAAAAATAAAAATGAAAAATTCCTTCAAATATCGTGCCTAAGAGGTCCCCATAACCTGCCCGTGAAGTGGTGGATTTCTAGGATGTATAGAAAAGAGGAGACATTTTCAGACACGCAGAAAAAGTTTACTGATTTTTTGGCGGTGAAAAGCAGGAGAATGACTGGAGAATGGAAAATTCTAGACCAAATAGCCGATTTGGAAAGTGAGCTAAATGGGAGAATTTTTCTGGTTTGGCTATTTTGACCTATAATTTTCTCTTCAGTCATTCTCCTGAGTTTCACCTTTCTCTGAATAACCCTGGCAGGAGAATGACTGGAGAATGGAATATTCTAGGTCAAAATAGCCAAACCAGAAAAAATCTCCCATTTAGGCTAGGGTCAGACTAGCGAATTTTTAACGTGCGTTTAGGCGCACTTAATCACGACCGCACTAGCAGCAAATGATGGGCAATGACGGCCAATATACGAAGTACGGTCGCACGAAAGTCCGGCTGCGCAATGCAAGTGGAAAATGAACGCATTTTTTCGAGAATGCAGAACCGCTAGTACGGACGTACAGAGTGCGCTGCGTCCACTAGCGGCGTGTGTGCGTGATTTGGAGATGTCAGACCCTGCTCATGTCCGGCCAACATAACGTCCAGACACCCAAAGTTTCCTGGTTTGGATCCGTAAAAAATCACGCACAAAAATGCACATCGTATGACCGTTTTCGCGCATTCCGTGAAAAAGTACGGCAATGTGTTCGGACACACTTTTTGACGGTCGCTGCGAAAAATGCGTTAGTCTGACCCTAGCCTTATCTCACTTTCCAAATCGGCTATTTGGTCCAGATTGTTCTCTTTTCCTGCCATTCTCCGGGTTTTCACCTTTCTCTGACCAACCCTTTGAGAGAGGTGAAAGTCAGGGGAACTGGCAAGAGAAGAGAACAATCTAGACCAAATAGCCGATTTGGAAAGTGAAATAAATGGGAGAATTTTTCTGGTTTGGCTATTTTGACCTAGAATTTTCACTTCTCCAGTTATTCTCCTGCTTTTCACCGCTCTCTGAATAACCCTGTGAATGTTTAATCCCGAGGTGAAAAATAACATTGCTTTAGATGTTATTTTGAATTTTTTTCAAACACCAGTTAAATGCAGCATATTAGGAAGTTTTAGGAGGGAAATTAATTCTCAAATCTCAATCAAAAGCAGACACCACCCCACCCCCTCAGTACCTCAGTATAGTGTGCAATGTATCAAATTGATTACCAGACTAAAAACACCTGGTGTTATGCCCGTTTGTGAACAGAGGTCATTTAGAGTTGAGAATCTTTCCACGTATACATTAGTTTTTAATTCAATATCTAATAAACCATTGCTTATAATATTCTGCAGTAAAGAGTCTCTTTATTTCTAGATTTTTTAGTATTTTTTTAAGCATTTTCTATACTTTTTAAAAAAAAAAAAAAAATTCGAACTCTAACCGAACACACCCAAAAAGTTCGAACTTCGCAAACTTTCGAACTGCCAAAGTTCGGGCCGAACTCCGAACTGTCCGAACCCGAACAGCTCATCCCTACTCTCAAGGCCCCAGTCTTTATGCAGACAGCATTCCTGCGGGTCCTCAGATCAGACAGGAGGAGGATGAGGAGGAGGAGGAGGAATATTTAAGTAGTGGGGGCATTGAATGTGGGGATTCCTCAAGGGATGGTTTTGTGTGCCCAGAAACCCAAGGACTAGTATGTGGCTGGGAGGAAGAAGTGCACGATGGGGTCATCCTCATTGACCAGGAAGACTCGGAAGCTAATGCCACCTCCAGCCAACGCTGCATGGGCTCCCTTATCCTGCAAAGCCTGGTAAAGGACCCCAGGATTCGTGCTATCAAGGAGAGGGATCATTACTGGTTGGCAAGCCTTCTTATCCACGATACAAGGGTAAAGTTGCTGAGCTCATCCTGCCCGCACAGAGGGAGGACAGGATGAAACAACTTGAGTACGCTCTAAAGCGACACTGATGTAACCAAGTAGGTGTAGGTTACCAAGTTATGACACAGTTGCTTCTGAGGCTGCGGATGATCAGAGGAAGAGCGGTGAAGGTGGGGGCCGCTTCACTGATGCCTTTTTTTAGTCCATGACGCCCAGGGACGTCAAATGTAGGCACCCATTGCCAGCGTCTTCACCATATGATGCAGGACTACCTAGGGGCAAGTGAAGACCTGGATGCCTTTACAGCAGATGAACCACTGGCTTACTGAGTGTTGGGATTGGATCACAGGCCAAAACTTAGCCAATATGCTATGCAGCTACTAGGTTGCCCTTCATCCAGCGTGCTTTCTGAAAGGACGTTCAGTGCCGCTGGAGGTTTTGTCACAGACAAAAGAATGCGTCTGTCCACCGACTCTGTATACCGGCTGACATTTATAAAAATGAATCGGTCCTGGATCAGCAGCTATCACTCCCCTGATGCTGAATGCTGATGTAACTGAATAGATCGGGATCTCTTCTACATTCCCAAAACCTCCACCACTGCACTCTTCCACAATACCACAGAGGGGTTACTGTATAACGCCACATCACCCAGTGTGGGAGGAATTCCTAAATAGCATACCTACAGTAGAGAAATTATTGCTGGCAGTGAAGCAACAGCCGAGTGAGACACCTGACCCCGAGAAAGAGCCTGAGGGAGAAAAAGAGATCCCAATCCTGGTGCCACCTCATAGTGTGGGCACAATCATGACCGATGACCCCGTCGTCCATACCATCCTGGAGGAGAAAACCGGGGTGACCCTGTATCTCCTTTGTGGACATCTTCTCCATGCCAGTCTACGTCTGATTCTTGGTCGCCTTGAGGTCTCCCCGTGATGGCGGGATACTGTCTGGATCCGTGGCTGTCAGGATCCATGCCTGCACCATTACCTGCAAGTGGCAGCTGCATGAAAGGTGCTGCCCTTCTGCTCAGCACCAGTATTAAGTTAACAAACAGTTAATTCACCAAACATACACCACACCCTTCTCAATAAAGGTTCTCTCTGTCCTTCCCACCTTGCTCCATTATCATTGCTCATTCCATGGTGAAGAGAAGTGCTACTCCCTGCTCTGAACCTGTGTGTTATTCCTGATTCAGCTAACCCGGCCTACACTGTACCCTATCTGGATATCTGTACCTGTTCACCCACCTTACCTTCTGGACCTTCATCATCAACTCTCATCACCCTGCAATAATCCACCTGGTCTGCCTCCGCTTGTCGTCCATAGGGATGGGCCGAACTCGCTCGAGTTCGGTTTGCCGTTAAACCCGAACAATACCCAAAGTTCACGTTCGCGTGCGAACATAGTTCGAATCCAATGCAAGTCAATGGGACTCGAATGTTCATTATTTAGAGTGCCCTCCAAGAGAGCACATATGCAAGATATTTGCCATAAAAGGTGTATGCCCTGGGGGACAGGAAACAAGGAAAAAAAGTTTTAAAAAAAGTTTTTAAAGGAACAGTGAGTTTCCATGAAATAAGGATTAAAAACGGAAAATTCCTTCAAATATCGTGCCTAAGAGGTCCCCATAACCTACCCGTGAAGTGGCGGATTTTTCGGATGTATAGAAATATGTAAAAACCAAAAAATGACATTTCAAATGACGATAAATGGTTTTCCTTTAATCTATCCATAAACAACTGCTTGGGGCGGTAGTCTGTATGAAAAGAGGACATTTTAGGACACGCAGAACAAGTTTAGTGATTTTTTTGGCTAAATTATGGTGAAACTTATGCAGGCTTTGGATGAAAGTAACAATAGGTGCTTTAAAATTGGGCCTTTAGAGTCGGAAACAGTGCCGTCACACAGTAACCCCTCTGAGGATATGAATCTGGTACAGGCGTCAGTGGCAGTGCACCCAAATATTGTGCCTTTGGTGGCAGGCCAGCAAGTGCCATCATACAGTAACCCCTCTGTGGTATTGTGGAAGAGTGCAGGGGTGGACCATGCGGTCCTATATTAAAAAGATGTGAATCTGGTAAAGGCGTCAGTGGCAGTGCACCCAAATATTGTGCCTTTGGTGGCAGGCCAGCAAGTGCCATTATACAGTAACCCCTCTGTGGTATTGTGGAAGAGTGCAGTGGTGGAGTTTTTGGGAATGTAGAAGAGATCCTCGATCTATTCAGTTATGCCAGCATCAGGGGAGTGATAGCTGCTGATCCAGGACTGATTCATATTATAAGTGTCAGCCGGTCTACAGAGTCGGTGGACAGACGCACTCTTTTGTCTGTGACAAAACCTCCAGCGGCACTGAATGTCCTTTAAGAAAGCACGCTGGATGAAGGGCAACCTAGTAGCTGCATAGCATATTGCTTGGGGCGGCAGTCTGTATGAAAAGAGGAGACATTTTAGGACACGCAGAACAAGTTTAGTGATTTTTTTGGCTAAATTATGGTGAAACTTATGCAGGCTTTGGATGAAAGTAACAATAGGTGCTTTAAAATTGGGTCTTTAGTGTCGGCAACAGTGCCGTCACACCGTAACCCCTCTGTGGTATTGTGGAAGAGTGCGAGTTGGACCCTGCGGTCCAATATTAAAATTACATGAATCTGGTAATATAGGCGTCAGTGTCAGTGCACCCAAATGTTGTGCCTTTGGTGGCAGCAAGTGCCTTCACACCGTAAGTAACCCCTCTGTGGTATTGTGGAAGAGTGCAGGGTTGGACCCTGCAGCCAAATATTAAAATGATATGAATCTGGTACAGGCGTCAGTGCACCCAAATATTTTGCCTCTGGTGGCAGCAAGTGCCCTGATAGCTGACTGTCAGTGACTGAGAAGACACAGATTACAATTCACAGAAATTTTATAGAAGTATGTGACACCCCCGATAGCTGACTGTCAGTGACTGAGAAGACACGGATTACAATTCACAGAAATTTTATGGAAGTATGTGACACTGCCTGATAGCTGACTGTCAGTGACTGAGAAGACACAATTTCCACCAATTCCCAGATATCTGCAACAAGTGAGCCCCCCAAATTGCTGCTGTCACTGACTGAGAAGACACACTTTCCACCAATTCCCAGATATCTGCAACAAGTGAGACCCCCCCAATAGCTGTCACTGGCAGTGAGAAGACACACTGACAGAACAATCTCCTCTCACTCCTGCAGAAAAACACGTGCTGGCTGGGCTGGGTTGAAAGCCTTATATAGTGTGCTGTGGGACTTAGCTCTGTGAGCCCATGATTGGGCAAAATTTGCCCAATCAGGACTCTGAGCCGTGATTGGCATAGTCTTGCACCTGTCTTGTGGTCAGGTCCGAGGCTCTAGCCAATTACATGCTTCAGGGAAGTGGAAAACTACATTGTGTTCCATAGTGGTGCATTGTGGGCGAACTTGAGACGAACACGCAGAAATATTCGCAGTTCGCAAACTATCGAACATGCGATGTTCGATGCGAACTCTCGAACGCATCGAACCGAACACCCATCCCTAGTCCTCCATGCTACAGATCCACCTACGCCAGACCAGCTACCCCTGCATACTGGGCTCAGGTCCCCCTGTACCTGCGCTGCCAGCCAAGTGGCATAAGGTGACATCTAGGCATTTGGTTGCGGACTATTCGCAGGAAAATATTAAACAGCGCCCAATCTGGAGTATAAGTAACCGTCACTTTCAATATTTGGGAACCAAACCTCCTCACCTCATCCCAAAAAAAGGGTAATAAATGGGCAGGGCCACAAGCAGTGGAAAGGTCCACGTCGGGAGGGAGACACTTTAAGTAGTGTCCAGTACAGTTCGAGGAGAAAAGGGCATGGTGCACCAGAGCCACGTAGGCACCACGCAAGATTTTAAACAACGTTTCCCTGTACTGAGCTGAGGGAATCTGTCTTCACAAATTGTTAGAGGCTGCAATTAAGGAGATTGTTTGGGAAGATACAAACTCCAACGAGCCAAACGAGAGGTTGCAGAGGACCAATGGAATCACAGACAAATAAGCGAGTGGCAGATAGCCGTAGATGGGCAAATGCTCATTAGTTTATCTAATGGATTACCAAAATCAGAATGCAGCAACTGTTTTAGTTTGGAGGAAGCAAAAGCCGCTACATGTAGATAATAAACTGGTTGTAGGTGTGCTGGGGTTAGGAATGAGCTAAAATCCTTATAGGACCTGCGTATTCTAATGGTTAAATTAAGGAAGTGCTGGAGTTGTGTGAGGCCCTGATGCTAGGAAGTGAAATATCAGAGCTGCACGCCCATCTTGAAAGGTCGGGTTATGTAGCAGTGGTTGAAATAGGGTCCTATAATAGGAAATAAGTCCTCCATGATAAACTCATCAGTTTATGAGTCTTTCGCCACACCATGTGGACCATGGCCAGCAAGGGATTCGACTTTAACGGGAGAGGCACTCACGAGGGCAGTGCATGCAGGAGGGCCAACAAAAAAATCGAAGATGCCATCACCTGGTCTAAGATCCTGTTAGTAAATTTAGACGTGCTGTAAAGCCAATTGGTCACTACTCAATAGGGAGCTGCAACATTGTAGTGAACTATGTCAGGCAAATTAATACCACCCTGACTTATACGCAATTGAAGTTTGTGTAAAGCAATGTGCAGATACCCACACCCCCAGATAAACCCAGAAAATGCATTTAAAGCTGCAACATATTTATTTTTAATGAGAATGGGCCACATCTGGATTGGGTATAAGCAGAACGGGAAAGCCACCATCTTCAACAGGCTACATTTGCCTATGTAGGACAGCAGTGACTTACCCCCAAGAGGCAAGCAAAAGCCTTGGTTTGTGACACAAGTGGTCGGATGTTCACCTCATACAACCTAAACACTTCCGCGGGTAGATAAACTCCCAATACTTAAACATCCCCTCCAAACACCACTGAAAAGGAAAGGGGCAATCATCGGCATATGCCCTGAGGAATTCGACTAATCGCCAAGGACTTCTCAAAGATAATCTTAAAACCTGCCGTTCTGTGGAAATCCTTGAGGCACTGAAAGAGAGCTGGAAGGGCCTGGTCAGAACACGAGAAAAATAAAAGTCATCAGCAAAAGCCACCACTTGATTCTCATAGAACCCACCAGTATACCTGTAAATTCCCTTAGTTTCAATAAAACACAGATTAGTGGTTCAAGCGTTAGAGTAAAAGGAGAGGAGACAGAGAGCAACCCTACCGTGTTCCAGATGGAAGGGTTGTGAGTTGAGACCATTGGTATTAATGCTGACGGAGATTTAGAAAGTGCCATGAATAACTTCAACAGCGCTGGACCAAAAACTGATACTTCGGAAACCTCAATAAATTTGACCACGAAATTCGATCGAAAGCCTTATTCACGTCACAACTCAAGATTAAATCAGAGGACTCCGGTTTTGAGTTAGACGCCCAAATAGTTGCGAGGACATTTTGTGTAGAAATCCTGCCTGTCAGGAAGCACATTTGAACCAGAGAGATGAAGGATGCCAATGATGACTCGCAGCGTCGAGCCATGATGCCCGATAAAATCTTCAGATCCATGTTTAGGAGCGAGATAGGTCTATATGAGGTTATTAGTGAAGGATCTTTATTTGGTTTGTGCAGAACTATAATTCAAGAGTCGTTAAAGGAGGTTGGAGGGTCTGTACCTTGTAAAACATTATTATATGAAGTGGTTAGATGAGGAACAAGATAACCATCTAGCATCTTGTAATATTAGGCCGTGAAGCCATCGGGCCCAGGGGTTTAGTGGAGAGTCAGATGTGAGATGGCTTTATGAATTTCTGTGGGTGTTATTGGAGCATTAAGTCTGGTGGCCCACTTTGCAAAAAGATGTTATTGACTATGTCTCTACTTGCGAGGTCTGCTGTAGAAACAAGAATCCCAAAACCTTGCCTGTAGGGTTGCTCCAACCATTGCCTGTTCCTGACAGACCATGGGCTCAACTGGCTATGTATTTTATTGTAGATCTACCTCCGTCTCACGGTAATACGGGCTCACACACTCCCTACCTGCTCCAGCATGTCTGCTTCCCTCTCACAGCCAGGTCTTGTACACTCCCTCACTGCTACAGCATGTCTGCTTCCTTCTCAAAACCAGGACTCACACACACCCTCAATGCTCCAACGTGGTAGAACCTGTGAAATTATTGCAGAACCTCAACCCACCTAAGCTCTGTAATGGCACCAGATTGCAAGTAAAAGCACTTCACAGAAATGTGATTTAGGCAATGGTGCTAACTCGTTCTGGTCGGGGGAGTCTGTGTTCATACCATGAATACCTCTTACACCTTCAGAATCTCCATTTCAAATCAAAAGACTTCAGTTCACCTTAAAAGTTTGTTTTGCAATGACCATCAACAAATCTCAAGGACAGACTTTGAAGATAGTCGAGTAGTGGGACCTAAGAGAAGTCTGCTTCTCACATTGGCAGTTTTACGTTGCCTGTTCCAGAGTGAGCTCACCTAACTCTCTGCTGATCCGAGCACCTGATAGAAGAACCACTATTGTAGTTTGCAAAGACCTACTCAAATAGTTTATTATATGTTCCAGATGTCAAAAAAGAAAATAAATTTTTATTTGTATGTCTCAATGTTTGTATTTACAACACAAAAACAATTCATGGATGCATATGAATGAAACAACTTTGTTTTGTAGCCATACGCCCTGACTAACGTCTGCAATGAACAATACTTATTACTTTAAGACATCAACCTATAAATTATAGTATTTCATACAGTTTGTACGAAAAACTCATGTTTCTTTTAAAGACAATTGTAACCAATCCAAAAATCCACGCGAGCAAAGCTGCAGGCAAAACCTAGCAATTTATATATATATATCTATTTATATATATACAGTATATATAGAGATTACAGATCTTGACAAAGATCCTGACACTGGACCTCGAACTCCAGCTGGGAGTTTTCAGTGACTGCAGTATTTCCGGAAACCTTCCATGGCTGATTTAAACAAAGTCCACCTGTGCTCACCTCACATGGTTCAACTGTGACTGTTGCTGTTCGTTGCAGCTCTCTCTCTTCTTCCTGGGTATCCCAGTCTACAGAGTATTTCAGTGGGAGCTCCCGGTGACTTTCTCCATTCCTTGAGTAATGAAGGCTGAAATCCCTGGGCAGGACATTGGTGGCACAGCACTGATTTGCCTCCTGGAGTTCTTTAAAAGAAGTTTCCAAATTCCACTCCTCTGCCACAAGTTCTTTCAGTTCACGCCAGAACATTTGAAAGATCTGACAGACTCAGCCAGTCCAGTCTCTTCTCACATATCGTCCAGGAGCATACATCGAGCTTACTGCCATAGACCTCTTCATATGCCAGCGTATACCACAGTATTCCTGGGCCACAGGGAACCAAACCTCGGGGTAGGGAATTGTCAGACTGGCCATAGTATTCTTGGCAAATTTGGGATCGAAAGGCTTCATACTTTCCCTCTAGGTAGAGAGCTTCTTTAATATATTTAACAAATAAGGTTTCTCCCTCTCTGGAAGGAAAAGGTCTGAGAATCTGGGTCCTTAACAGCTCAATGTCCTCAGATAACCTCTGGTTGTAAGATATGAGCCCAGGCCATTCTCCTTCATGAGTCAAACTGTGTTTCTGATAAAACAATGCAGGATACTGTGACTCTCACTCTAGTGAGAGGTCATACATCGACAGCTTCTTCTACCATCCAAAGGATCCTGCTGCCATAACTACTCTGTGAGGACATAGGTCTTTTTGCTCGGTGCTCAGTCACCATTATTTGGATTTTTTGTTCCATATCCATTGTGACTACAGACCCCTTCTTGTGGGTTCTATCCCCCCTATTCCTTTTACTATGTTGGCCATGAAAGACGGTTGTGAAAGAAGCGACCTTCACCGTTTAAGACACTGGTTGACACAGACCTTCCCAGCATTGCCTGCTCTAAATACAGACCCTGTGCCCTTCAGAGAAGTATGGATATCGACCTCATGCCCACAGGCTAGGGCTGATCAGGGGAAGACAATTTGAGCGGTGATCGGGCATCACCACACTTTGTATTATAGATTTTTGGTAAACGCTGTTTCTTGTTAAGGTTTTTTTTGTTTAGAGATGTCTATTGTGCTGCAGATCTAATAGTCTCTTGAGTCTGGCTAAACTGATAAGTGTTAGGTATTTTCCTGTGGGGGGGTGTTAGCCAGAAGGGCCAAAATCAAATTGTCTGACCACACTTTCCCCCAATTAATGAAGCTGATATGTTAAATGTTTTACCTGCAGATTGATCATGTGTTTGTTCTAAATGTTTGTCTGTGGTATCTGATAAAGATTGGCCTGACTCTGTAATCTATTGTTCTTCTGTCCTCACTTTCCTGGGCTGTGTCTTTAATCTTTACTTTTAAATCCTGATCAGGGATTGTAGTGTGGAGGACAGAATGACCTGGGGTCACGTTTATTGTTCAATATAGTAAGGGTTATATGTTACTGAGGTGTGACATGATGATGCCTTCTATTGGCTGCTTTTCTAAGTCTCTCAACCTAGACTGTCCTCCTGACTTGTGTATACAGGGGCGGACTGACAACTAATGGGGCCCCCGGGCAATAGGAGGTCATGGGGCCCCCTTGTTCCGCACCCACAGGAGGCCACTCCCATAAAAACCCCACCCCCTACAACGCAATACCCACATGTACATTATTGTGCTAAAGAATTTATTTCTGAACTCCTAAAAATAACCTTTTTGAAAATCCACTTGGACCCAGCAGCGAAATGTGCCCCCTCCATACTTGAAGATGGCCACCGCACTGCTGCAGCAGCCAGCCATCACCCACTCATTGCAGCTAACGCTGCGCCACGGCACAGAAAGTCCCTGTGGAATATGTCATGCATTTATATTGACCCCTGCTCACATGGATATATTTGCCCCAGCTCACATGGATATATATATTTGCCCCCCCTCACATGGATATATTTTGCCCCCAGCTCTCATGGGTATATTTTCCCCCAGCTCACATGGGTATATTTGCCCCAGCTCACATGGGTATATTTGCCCCAGCTCACAAGGGTATATTTGCCCCCAGCTCTCATGGGTATATTTGCCCCCCAGCTCTCATGGGTATATTTGCCCCCAGCTCTCATGGGTATATTTGCCCCCCCAGCTCTCATGGGTATATTTGCCCCCCAGCTCTCATTAGAATATTTGCCCCCCCAGCTCACATGGGTATATTTGCCCCCAGCACTCATTGGTATATTTGCCCCAGCTCACATTGGTATATTTGCCCCCCAGCACTCATGGGTATATTTGCCCTCCAGCTCTCATGGGTAAATTTGCCGCCCAGCACTCATGGGTATATTTGTCCCCCAGCACTCATGGGTATATTTGCCCTCCAGCTCTCATGGGTAAATTTGCCGCCCAGCACTCATGGGTATATTTGTCCCCCAGCACTCATGGGTATGTATATTTGCCCCCCAGCTCTCATCTTTGCTGGCCCAGTTTGGGCGGACACAGTGGGCCCCCGCCGGTTTCCCTCCGATGATGATCAATTAACAGGCAGCCAGCGGCGCACTCTGAAAATGCCGTGGTGGCGCCTGCAGCGTGCCTGCATCCCAGTCTAAAACTGGAGCAGGCACGTTGCACTGGCACCGCCCCTCACATGACACGTCACGTGAGGGGGCGGCGCAGGCGCCACCGCAGCATTTTCAGAGTGCGCCGCTGACTGCCTGTTAATTGCAAATCATCGGAGGGAAACCGGCAGCGGGCCCACTGTGTCTGCCCAAACCGGACGGGCCCCTACTGACCACGCGAGCCCTCGGGCAGTGCCCGAGTGCCCGATTGGGTCAGTCCGCCACTGTGTGTATATATTGTCCACCGAAATCCTGAATAAAGATATTTCTGGTTTTAACCTCCTTCTTGAGACTGCGGTCCATGCTTGGGGGGAAATAGAGGTAATAATCACCCTCTTGGGACCTATACAGCCGAGGAGCAGACTAACAGAGGTATCCAACTTCTGGAATTCAGAGCATCCTGTGTGCCACTAACCGCTACCACATCTTCTTTGAGGACAGCAGCAGCAGAAGACCCCCCTTTTGACAAAGGTACTCAGTCTAGGTACCGACCTGTCCGTCACATCCATCATTAACATTTGAAATGTCTGCTTTATTTCCTCTCTCTGTAACTTGGGGACTTCTGCCATCACCTCTGTGATAATGGCATGGCTGGGATTTGGACCATACTCTTCAAGACATTCTCTCACTCTCTTAAGGAAGTCACTCTCCATTTTTGAATGGTGTCTCGCCAATCACTTGCCTTCCTTTCTTAGATCCTGATATATGTCTACTGCAGTTTTGAGAAGGAAAATCCCACTGCTGCCATCTGATTGTAAAGAAATTGGGTGTGACTGGCTTGAGGACCAAACTGGAACCTGTTACAGTGTCCGTCCATTCTCCCAAGTAAAGCGGAGCCGCAGCAGCTTTCCTTTCTCCACAGCCCTCAGCCAGAACTTGAGGTACTGCTGTATAACCTCTGTTTTCTCGACCACCAGACAGCTTAGTGCAGGTAAGAATAATGATTTTTAATTTGGAGTGGGGATCACTTTATATGGGAAACAGAGCGGGAGGTAAAATTACACAACCAACACAGCACACTGTCTACACAAAAAGAAAATCACTTCAAGTGACACAGAAATCTGATCAGTAATGCAATAGACAGGTAGAACACATCATCAACATCAAATCAATCTAAGGACAAACAATCACACAGACAGTACTAAGAATAGTTCCTATAAGGATTACTTAAACAAACCAAATTCTTAATACAAAACCAGTTTTAAGACATATATATATATATATATATAAAAATTACGTTAACCCTTGAATGCCCATTGTCTGTCAAAGTTTGCTTTGCCACATTGACCTGCGGTCTCTTGGAAGTAGGCCAGCATTCACACTTCTCCAATAGGCACAGAGGCCGTATATAGTGTGGGCAAGGGTGACATATGTGGCAAGGAGGATGAGGACACACATCTGTTGAGGGAGCTTCAGTTACAAAATAATTATAGTACTTTTACTATACTAGTATATATAATCATATTTGTCTCCGTAACAGACTTATTAAGTGTGTCTTGCTTTGTTGTAATGCACGTTAATAATTTCAGCATATAATACAGTGAAGGAAAAGACAGCAAATGGTGTCCTATAGTGATATCACCACTATCAAGATGTAATGTGGCAAGATATAATATTGTTTAAGATTTGTAGCCCTGCAGGTGATTTTTGGTAGTTGTAAATTCCTTAAGGCAATTTTATAGGTAATGACAGGCAAGCAGAATGTGAAACAGTTGGAAGTCATGTCCATAAATATATAAATAACTAAATATGAAAAAGAAATGTAAAAGAAACAACACTAGATTGTAATAAAAATAGAGCATAGGATTTGAATTAGTATATGCTGTGAGCACTCAGTTGGATAAACAAGATAAAAAGGTTTTTGAAACAAAAACCAATTGTAAAATGTTACACTAATTATATATATTTATATTCACTGTATTTATTTTTAAAGAGAATTACAAATACACCAATATAAACCATGCCCAGAACATTTACTATTTTGTATGATATTTCTTCTGTTTTAAGACTTCATACTTAAACCTTGCTTCTAAGAACTCTTTGTTAAAAAAAAAAGGATTACATTTATTTCAAACAAGGGACACATAATTAAAAACTGACACTTAAATGTGGGGTAAGAGTGTTTTTCTGTGATAGTTTAAAGAATAAAATAATAAAAATGTGCCCACTTTTCATTTAATTGTTTCATTTTTTTATAGAAATATTTTTTAAATCAATTTGTACCAATGTAGGTTGGATCTTAACTTTGTTTTGCCCATCCCTCATCATCATACGGTCCAGGACTTCCCTGCAGCCTGCCATGTCTTTGACCACCTCACCTACAGAGCACTGACCCACTCCCTATTTAAGGGTGGTAGGTTAAGGGCGGTACTCCCTCCTAGCAGTGCTCTGTTCTTGAGTCTCAGCATGGTATTAATACTGCTGCTCCTAAGCATCTGTGTGTCCAGCCTGATTCCTGTCTTGCCCAGCCATTGTGTGCCCAGCATGTTTCCTGTCTCCCCTAGCCTCTGTGTGTCGAGCCTGGCTCCTGCCTCAGCAACATCCAGGGCCAGATTTGTATCTCAGGAGCCTGTAGTCACAGAAAGTGGAGTGACCCCCCAAAGCAAAAAAAAATAAAAAATCACTTTTTAAATTTTCAATTTGGGGCAAACTAAAAATTTGCCTTAGTTGAGTTAGTGTAGTGGAATTTTTTGTTTTATATGTAAAAGGATATATTGCCTCTGCTGAAGAACAGAGAAAAAAAATATTTTTGCAAGATCAGACTCTGACCTTTCCAATGACACCTTACTTGACCTTGTACTGTGTATAATTCAGAGATACAGATTCCAAAGTCCCCCTGTCTCTCCTCAATGCAGTGCATTGTCAGCTCCACATTTGCTGGCAATGTGGGAAATGAATGTGGCTTAGTAGGAAGGTAACCAAGGAAATGAAAAATAAAAAGAAGGCATTTTTAGAAAAGAAGGCATTTTTAGCTTTTAAATCTCATAAATCAGGCATCTTATAAAGCATATAAGGCAGCCAATAAAGCATGTGAAAAAGCGATTAGAAGGGCTAAACTAGAAAATGATAAAGAAATAGCCAAAGAGAGCAAGACCAACCATTAAGTACATATGTTCTAAAAAGCCCAAGAGTGAAAATGTAGGTTCACTAAAATCTGAGTCAGGGGTATTGTTAACTAAAATCCAAATAAGGCAGAAATTTTCAAGGATTACTTTTCTTAAGTATTTATCAAAGAGAAACCTATAACAGGAGACATGCAATTCATTGATAAAAACTTACTAATAAAAAGTGACTGGTTGACTCAGGACAAGGTTTTGCAGCAATTAAACAATGTGAATGTGGATAAAGCCCCAGGGCCAGATGGAATTCACCAGCGAGTACTGAGGGAGCTATGTGTTGAAATAGGTAAACCTCTGTTCTTAATATTTCAAGATTCTTTTCTTTCAGGAATTGTACCAGAGGATTGGAGAAAAGCTGACATGGTCCCTTTATGTAAGAAAGGTTTAAAATGTGTGCCTGGAAATTATAGACTTGTGAGCTTAACATTAGGGATGAGCCGAACACCCCCCAAACACACACCGTGTTCAGTTCGCATTCGAACTCGAACAATTTCAAAAGTTCGAGTTCGAACGCGAACACGAATCGAACTCAATGCAAGTCAAAAGTTTGATTTTTAGAGTGCCCTGCAAGAGGGCATATATGCAAGATATTTGCCATTAAAGGTGTATGGGGGTCCGGGTAGTGCCCTGGGGGACAGGAAACAAGGACAAAAAGTAAAAAAAAAAAAACCTTTTTTAAGGAACAGTGAGTTTTCCATGAAATAAGGGTTAAAAATAAAAATGAAAAATTCCTTCAAATATCGTGCCTAGGAGGTCCCCATAACCTGCCCGTGAAGTGGCGGATTTGTAGGATGTATAGAAACACTTAAAAACAAAAAAATTACATTTCAAATGATGGTGAAAGGTTTTCCTTTATTCTATTCATAAACAACTGCTTGGGGCGGCAGCCTAAATGAAAAAAGGAGACGTTTTAGGACACGCAGAACAAGTTTAGTGATTTTTGTGGCTAAAATATGGTGAAACATATGCAGGCTTTGGATGAAAGTAACAATAGGTGCTTCAAAATTGGGCCTTTAGTGTCGGCAACAGTGCCGTCACACCGTAACCCCTTTGTGGTATTGTGGAAGAGTGCAGGGTTGGACCCTGTGGTTAAATATTAAAATGATATGAATCTGGTACAGGCATCAGTGCACCCAAATATTTTGTCTTTGGTGGCAGCAAGTGCCTTCACACAGTAACCCCTCTGTGGTATTGTGGAAGAGTGCAGTGGTGGACCCTGCCTGCGGTCCAATATTAAAATGATATGAATCTGGTATAGGCGTCAGTGTCAGTGCACCCAAATATTGTGCCTTTGGTGGCAGCAAGTGCCTTCACACTGTAAGTAACCCCTCTGTGGTATTGTGGAAGAGTGCAGGGTTGGACCCTGCGGTCCAATATTAAAATGATATGAATCTGATATCGGCATCAGTGGCAGTGCACCCAAATATTGTGCCTTTGGTGGCAGCAAGTGCCTTCACACCGTAACCCCTCTGTGGTATTGTGGAAGAGTGCAGTGGTGGACCCTGCAGTCCAATATTAAAATGATATGAATCTGGTATAGGCGTCAGTGGCAGTGCACCCAAATATTGTGCCTTTGATGGCAGCAAGTGCCTTCACACCATAACCCCTCTGAGGTATTGTGGAAGAGTGCAGTTGTGGAGGTTTTGGTAATACAGAAGAGATCCCCGATCTATTCAGTTACATCACCAGCTATAACAAAACCGGGTCAGCAATGTTTAGGCACTTGTACTGCGCTACTGTATATGGTGATAATCAGCGCATACCAGTAGCAACAGGAAGCAAACAGAATAGGCAGGGAATACACAGAGAGAATAGTCAAATGGCAGCCAAAGTCGGCAACAGATCGGGTCCTCAGAACAAGCAGGGTCAGTAACAAGTATACAAACTGATTCGGTAAGTTAGCGATGCGGGAATAAAGGCTGAGACACACTGAGCGTGTAGCGACGCACAGCATAGCAAAGCGAAGAGAAGCAAACATTTTGCAGGCTTGGCTTCACTCCGCTCCGCCTCGCAGAGTGTCTACACTGCATTACGTTTGCTTCTCACCGCACTGGACAGGAATCCACTAACTAAATTAAAATGTACACACAAAACTGTTTTATTTTAACAAAGCACATGTTATATAGGCAAAAATGTTTCTACTGAATAAAATACATCAAAAATTACTGTTATTTTAATAGGAATAGTATAAAAATATAAAAAAAGGTAACCCCATATCATATATAATAGGGACACGGAGCGCTGTGTATAGAGTAGGGATGCATTGATACCACACACAGACATATACGTATACAGTTGTGTTCAAAATTATTCAACCCCCACTGAAATTGAGTGTTTTGGCCAGTTTGACATTGATTTTGATCATTCAGTCATCTTGCTTACAATCAGACATGTGCACAGCTCAAAATTTTGTTTTGAACTAATGGATTAGTCCTAAAATGCAATTTATTTAGTTGCTAAAGAAATTCGTTTTCAGTTCTTTAGTATGAAAACTAATTTCATTCATCCGAAAACCAATGGATACAATTATTATTGTAGTGGCTCCTCAGAGGACTGAGACTGCTGCTTGTTACAGTATCTCTCACTCTCAGCACAATGTGTCAGGCAAAGTTGTTACAGTAACTGACTGCTGCTCATCACAGTGCTCAGAGTTTCAGTAAAACTAGTAAATAATATTTTTATATATAAGAGGTTATAACAATATTATTTCCTAGTTTTATTGAAACTCCTCGCGCTGTTATAGTAAGTTACTGAAACTCCTCGCGCTGTTATAGTAAGTTACTGTAACAGCTGAGCCTGATACATTGTACTGAGAGATAATATAACAAGCAGCCGATCTCAGCGCTCACAGCCACTAAATTTAAAGGGCTAAAAAAAAGGCTCCTTTCTGTATAATGTAAAGAACATCCTCCTGCATTAATACCCCTCTCTATATAATGTATATGTTACGGGTAAAGCCAGGAGTGCGGTTAATCCTAGGAGTACCCGGGTAATCCTGACATCACCCAAAACCGCTGGGTAAAGCTGCAAAAAAATGAAAATTTCGGACTTCACCCGGGTAATCTTAGGACTAACCAACTGCCCTTGGGTAACAGTCTGGAAGAGCTGAAAAATGCACACTTTACCCGTATAATGTGCAAGCCTGAAGCTTCACCCGGGTAATTTGAGGACTATCCACAGCTTCACCTGGGTAATCTGCAGAGCATCCAACCCCGCTTGGGTAACAGTGAATTTTACTACTATTATGTGTCATATGTGCTTATATATCATTTCTAAAACATAATAACCATCAGGTTACTCTTTATATAATATCTTTATCTTCATTAAAAATAACCAAAAACACAATTTTGTTATCGGTCAGATGACAGTTTGCAGCTTTATCTGGGTAATCCTCGGAATTCAGTCAACTGTAACCTGCTGAAAACCCAAGAAAAGCGGAGTACCCGGAGGCGTTTGGATACTTTGCAAATTACCCGGATAAAGTCTGATGTTTCGTTGCACATGACACTTTATCCAACAACACTAGGGTAATGTGAGAATTACCCAGTTAAAATACAGCAGAAAAGCAGGGTACCCAGAGGCCTCTGGATACTTTGCAGATTAACCGGGTAAAGTCCGAAATTTCATTTCACTTCAGACTTTTTTCTAATGGAGCCTGGGTAATGTCAGGATTACCCGGGTACTCCTAGAATTAACCGCACTCCTGGCTTTACCCGTAACATATACAACATCCACCTGCATTAATTAATACCCCTCTCTGTATATTGTATAGAACATCCTCCTGAATTACTGTCCCTCTCTGTATAGAACATCCTCCTAAATTTATACCTTTCTCTGTATAATGTATAGAACATCCTCCTGCATTATTATCCCTCTCTGTATAATGTATAGAACATCCTCCTGCATTAATTAATGCCCCTCTCTGTATAGAACATCCTACTGCATTGGCATGTGGAGGGTGCAGAACTTCGGAATGCAATGCTTATCCAGCACAGGAGAGGGAACTTTTACTTAAACTTTGTATCTCTGTAGGGGAGACAGACAGGAATATAAAAGCAGGGGAGATGGAAAATATTGACGTAAATCGGTCTGAAAGCTCAGAGAAGAGATGACTGGTGCAAATTTATTTTTATAATAAAATAAAGCACTTTAAATCTAGGGAAAACATTCAAATAAATCACACTGAAGGCTCATAATGACAGAGTAACTGTGAGAGCTGGATACTAAATGTATCAGATGTAAAAAAAACTTTATAACAAGCAGCACTGGGAAAGGAGAGGGACTTTATATAAAACGTGTATTATAGATGAGGAAAGGGGGTTAGTGCTCCTGGATAATATAAAATGTATCAGACCTAAGCCCCTATTATGCAGAGCGGGAGGGGAGCTAACAAACGTTTTATAAAGTCCCTCTCTTCTCCCAGCGCTGCTTGTTATAAAGCGTTTTTTACTATCCAGCCCTCCTCTGTCATTAGCTTTCAGTGTGATTTATTTGAATGTTTTCCTTCTCCAGCTGCTTTTATCATCTTGTCTGCCTCATAGACATACAAGGGTTAAGTAAAGGTTTCCTCTCCTGTGCTGGCTGTCTGTGCTGCGAGTGAGTATTCTGGAGCTCTATCACTGTCAAATTTTTGGGTAGGGGTCGGGAAGGATTATGCATACAAACCTTTTCTGTAGCTTTGCGATGTTGCGCTCTTCATTGCTGGACTCCTTCACTTATCAATGTAATATCACAAAAAGGACTGAAACTAAAATGTAGTGCATTTTATTTTAGTTTCTTTCGTTTTTTGTACTGAGCAGTTTCGTATCTCTTGAGTCATACGAAAACTAAATTATCCCAGAATTCGGACTAAATCGTTTTAGTACTAAACCGAATGCACATGTCTACATACAATTAAATCAAAGAGGCACGTGTAGGTCAGACAAATATAACATAACATTTATAATGAAATAACCACAAATGTATTTTCTGTGCTCACATCATTATCAGTTTTATTCAACCCCCAAGTGACATTCAATCTTAGTACTTAGTACAACATCCTTTTACAGTTATAACAGCTTTTAAACGTGAAGCATAGCTTGACACAAGTGTCCTGCAGCGATCTACGGGTATCTTCGCCCATTCGTCATGGGCAAAAGCCTCCAGTTCAGTCATATTCTTAGGCTTGCGCACTGCAACTGCTTTCTTTAAGTCCCACCAGAGGTTCTCAATTGGATTTAAGTCTGGTGACTGCGATGGCCACTCCAAAATTTTCCAGCCTTTAATCTGCAACCATGCTCTAGTGGACTTGGAGGTATGCTTGGGATCATTGTCCTGTTGAAAGGTCCAATGTCTCCCAAGCCTAAGGTTTGTGACGGACTGCATCACATTGTCATCCAATATCTCCTGGTACTGAAGAGAATTCACGGTACCTTGCACACGCTGAAGCTTCCCTGTACCTGCAGAAGCAAAACAGCCCCAAAGCATGATTGACCCCCCGCCATGCTTCACAGTAGCAAGGTGTTCTTTTCTTCATAGGCCTTGTTCTTCCTCCTCCAAACATAGCGTTGATCCATGGGCCCAAACAGTTCTAATTTTGTTTCATCAGTCCACAGAACACTATCCAAAACTTCTGTGGTTTGTCCACATGACTTTTGGCATACTGCAGTCGACTCTTCTTATTCTTTGGAGACAGCAAGGGGGTGCGCCTGGGAGTTCTGGCATGGAGGTCTTCATTACGCAGTGTGCGCCGTATTGTCTGAGCTGAAACTTCAGTACCCACATCTGACAAATCTTTTCTCAGTTCCTCAGCAGTCACACGGGGACTTTTCTCCACTCTACGCTTCAGGTAGCGCACAGCAGTCGAAGTCAGCATCTTCTTTCTGCCACGACCAGGTAGCGTTTCAACAGTGCCCTTTGCCTTGAAATTTGCGAATGATGCTTCCTATGGTCTCTCTTGGTATGTTTAACATCTTTGCAATCTTCTAATAGCCATTGCCCTTCCTGTGAAGAGTAATCACCTCTTCTCTTGTCTTCCTGGACCATTCTCTTGACTTCACCAGGTTTGTAACCACACCAGTAAATGTCTAGAAGGAGCTGAGTATCACAGTCATTTTAAAGCTGCCTAATTGGTGCTTATTATGCTTTATTGCTGCTCCGTGACATCCACAGGTGTTTTCAATACCTGATTGAAAACACTTGAATGAACCTCTGTTCTTCAGAGTGGTAGTCTTTAAGGGGTTGAATAATTGTGTCAATGAAGAATTCACAAAAGAAACATTTACTACTGTATTACAAAACCAATTGATGTCATTTTAGTTGCATATGGTTCTTTAAAAAGTCCTTGTAGGATTTCATTCTGAATACAATTACAAATGTACACTAAATTCCCTAAAACCCTTTACAGCATTGGGGTTTGAATAATTTTGAACACAACTGTATATCAAGACGCAGACCAATATATAAGTATATATCAACACTAGGGATGAGCCGAAAACCCCCGTGTTCGGTTCGCATTCGAACTCCAACAATTTCTAAAGTTCGAGTTCGAACGCGAACGCGAACACAAACCGAACTCAATGCAAGTCAATGGGACTCAAAAGTTCGATTTTTAGAGTGCCCTGCAAGAGGGCATATATGCAAGATATTTGCCATTAAAGGTGTATGGGGGTCCTGGTAGTGCCCTGGGGGACAGGAAACAAGGACAAAAAGTAAAAAAAAAAGTTTTTAAAGGAACAGTGAGTTTTCCATGAAATAAGGGTTAAAAATAAAACCGAAAAATTCCTTCAAATATCGTGCCTAGGAGGTCCCCATAACCTTCCCGTGAAGTGGCGGATTTGTAGGATGTATAGAAACATTTAAAAACAAAAAAATGACATTTCAAATGACGGTAAACGTATTTTCTTTAATCTATTCATAAACAACTGCTTGGGGCGGCAGCCTGTATGAAAAGACATTTTAGGACACGCAGAACAAGTTTAGTGATTTTTTTGGCTAAATTATGGTAAAACTTATGCAGGCTTTCGATGAAAGTAACAATAGGTGCTTTAAAATTGGGCCATTAGCGTCGGCAACAGTGCCGTCACACCGTAACCCCTCTGTGGTATTGTGGAAGAGTGCAGGGTTGGACCCTGCGGTCCAAAAAATTAAAATGATATAAATCTGGTAATATAGGCGTCAGTGTCAGTGCACCCAAATATTGTGCCTTTGGTGCCAGCTAGTGCCTTCACACCGTAACCATTCTGAGGTATTGTGGAAGAGTGCAGTGGTGGAGGTTTTGTGAATGCAGAAGAGATCCCCGATCTATTCCGTTACGTCAGCATCAGGGGATTGATAGCTGCTGATCCAGGACTGATTCATTTTTATAAATATCAGCAGGTCTACAGAGTCGGTGGACAGACGCACTCTTTTCTCTGTTACAAAACCTCCAGAGACACTGAACTTCCTTTCAGAAAGCACGCTGGATGAAGGGCAACCTAGTAGCTGCATAGCATATTGGCTAAGTTCTGGCCAGTGATCCAATCTCAACACCCAATAAGCCAGTGGTTCATCTGCTGTAAAGGTATCCAGGTCTGCCCTTGCCCCAAGGTAGTCCTGCACCATACGGTGAAGACGCTGGCAATGGGCGCCTACATTTGACGTCCCTGGGCGTCATGGACTAAGAAAATTTAAAATGGCATCAGTCAAGTGGCACCGGCCTTCACCACTCTTCCTCTGATCATCCGCAGCCTCAGAAGCACCTGTGTCATCACTTGGTAACCTACCAGTGCCTGGAAAGGTGTTACACAAGTGTCGCTTTAGAGCATCCTCAAGTTGTTTCATCCTGTCCTCCCTCTGTGCGGGCAGGATGAGCTCTGCAACTTTACCGTTGTATCGTGGATCAAGAAGGCTTGCCAACCAGTAATGATTCCTTTCCTTGATAGCACGAATTCTGGGGTCCTTTACCAGGCTTTGCAGGATAAGGGAGCCCATGCAGCGTATGTTGGAGGTGGCATTAGCTTCCGAGTCTTCCTGGTCAATGAGGATGACCCCATCGTGCACTTCCTCCTCCCAGCCTCGTACTATTCCTTGGGTTTCTGGGCACACAAAACCCTCTCTTGAGGAATCCCCCCTTCAATGCCCCCACTACTTAAATATTCCTCCTCCTCATCCTCCTCCTGTCTGATTTGAGGAGGACCCGCAGGAATGCTGTCTGCGGAAAGACTGGGGCCTTGAGAGCTAGGGAAGGCCTCCTCTTCCTCCCGCTGCTCTGCCTCTAGAGCCACATCTATAATTCCCTGCAGAGTGTGCTCCAGCAGGAACACTAAAGGAATTGTGTCACTGATGCATGCACTGTCCCTGCTCACCATCCTCGTTGCCTCCTCAAATGGTGACAGTACAGTGCATGCATCCTTGATCATCAGCCACTGCGGTGGGGGGGAAACCAAGTTGACCAAAACCTGTCCTTGTGCCATACTCACACAGGTACTCATTGATGGCCCTCTGCTGCTTGCGCAGATGCTGCAGCATTGCTAATGGCGAGTTCCACCTGGTGGGCATGTCACAGATCAGACGGTTTGTGGGAAGGTGGAATTCTCTTTGAATTTCTGCGAGGCGAACGCTTGCCGGGAATGACCATCTGAAGTGGCTGCAGACTTTTCTGGCCTGGCTGAGAAGCTCTGCCAGCCCTGGGTACCTAGTTAGGAAACACTGTACCACCAGATTTAGGACGTGTGCTAGGCATCGTACATGCGTCAACTTACCCTGGCGCAGGGCGGAGAGAAGGTTGCTGCCATTATCACAGACAACCATTCCCAGCTCAAGCTGGCGTGGTGTTAACCATCTCTGCACCTGCCCCTGCAGAGCTGACAGAATTTCTGGCCCGGTGTGGCTCCTGTCCCCTAAACAAACCAGCTCAAGCACAGTATGGCATCTTTTTGCTTGAGCCATTGCGTAGCCCCTGCCACACGTCGGTTTAACTGCCACTTTGCCAGAGACAGAGAAGGAGGAGGAGGAAGAGGGAGAGGTGGTGGTGGAGCAGACAGACCTCATACAAGCAGCTTCCTGGAGGCGTGGTGGATGAACAAGCTCCAGCACAGAGCCCTGTCTTGGATCTCTCCCAGCTGCAATCAGAGTTACCCAGTGTGCCGTGAAGGAAATGTAATGGCCCTGTCCATGCTTGCTGGACCATGTGTCTAAAGTCACGTGCACCTTGCTGCTGACTGCCTTTCCCAATGACTCCATAACAATGTCTTCCAAGTGCTGGTATAGTGCTGGAATGGCCTTTCCGTGAAAAGAAATGGCGTTTTGGAACCTGCCACTGTGGTACAGCACATTCAGCAAATTCACAGACGGAAGCAGAGTCCACCAGCTGGAAAGGCAGCAGCTGTAATGCGAGTAATTTTGCTAAGCTGGCATTTAGACGCTGTGCTTGGGGATGGTTGGGACTATATTTTTTCTTACGCTGCAGCAGCTGGGGCAACGTAATCTGACTGCGTAAATCTTCAGCTGATGGGATGCTGTCACATTGTGAGGAAGGACCTGGTACATCTATTACTGTAGCATCATCCCTGTCAGTGGAGGTTGGAGTCAATGACATGGCAGGACATACAGTGTGGGTAGAGACAGATGAGGAGGAGGAGGACCTACGCAAAGTTGCACCAACGGGATGCGTGGCAGGTGGTCATATGTCGCCTCAAGCACGTGGTACCGATCAAGCGTCCGGTGTCTTTCCCACGCTTGATCCTCATCTGACATAGATTACAAATAGCAACGGTGTGGTCTGCTGCACATTTTTTAAAGAACTCCCAGACAGCAGAGTTCCTGGATGTGTGCTTTGAGACAACAGCGCTCTGCACCTGAGCAGCGCTGACATCTGATGCCTTGGACTGGCTAGTGCTATGGTTGGTCATAGAGGATGTTGTGCCTCAAGTTTGTTGTGCCTCCTCCTCCTCCTCACTTGACTCCTCTTTTTGATCAGGCACCCAGGTGGAGTCAGTAACCTCATCATCATTGTCATCACCCCCTATCTCCTCATCACTGGAGCCAACTTGGCAGTATGCTGCAGCTGCTGGGGCAACATGAGTGCCAGTTATTTGTGTGTCACTGGCACCCCCTTCCTCTAGGTTGATTATACTCCCTTCCTCAACCTCAGAGATTGAATCAGAGCACTGTAGTTGCTGCGCATCCTCAAGCAGCATGTCACTGTCATTGTAGTCAAACAATTCAGCTGACTCCTCTGTGTGTGATAGTGAGGCTACGGCAGGAGTAGCTGTGGACATGGAGGCTGCATTAGATGCTTTGGCAGCTGAGGTGGACTGTAAAGCACTACAAGCCTGGCTTGCAGAGGACTCGGAGGATGAGGATGGCCTGGTTAGCCAATCCACCAAATCCTCAGTATGATGCTGCTGCTTAAGATGGCCAGCACCAGTTGGTAAGGACAAGCGTGCGCCTGCAGATGATGCACCACGTCCACGACGACCAGAGGCACAGCCTCCCGACACAGAGGCTGCTTGCCCTCTTATCTGTGTCTGGGAGCGTCTGCCTGTCCTTTTTGGTCTTACTGACATGGTGAGTGATATATAGATTAAAAATATACAGAACTCTGATTCAACTTTGTTATAAAAATTTGAGATATGCAGAACTCTGATTCAACTCTGATATAAAGATTAAAGATTTCCAGAACTCTGGTATAACTCTGTGAGACACCCTGATAGCTGGCAGCCAGTGACAAGACACAGATTAAAATTCCCAGAAACCTCCTATAAATCAGTGAGACCCCCTGATGGGTGGCAGTGACAAGACACAAATTGCAATTCCCAGAAACCACCTATAAGTCAGTGAGACCCCCTGATAGGACCCCCTGATAGCTGGCAACAGTGACAAGACACAGATTACAATTCTCATAAATCTGCTAGAAGTATGTGGGACCCCCTGATAGGACCCCCTGATAGCTGGCAACAGTGACAAGACACAGATTACAATTCGCAGAAATCTGCTAGAAGTATGTGGTACCTCCTGATAGCTGGCAGTGAGAAGACACAGATTACAATTCCCAGAAACCTCCTATAAATCAGTGAGACCCCCTGATGGGTGGCAGTGAGAACACAAAGATTAGAACAATTCCTAGATATTTTGTAGAAATGAGACCCGCACAATTGCTGGTGGCAGTGAGAACACAAAGATTAGAACAATTCCCAGATATTTTGCATAAATGACTGACCCCCAAAATAGTTGGTGGCAGTGAGAACACGAAGATTAGAACAATTCCCAGGTATTTTGTAGAAATGAGACCCCCACAATTGCTGGTGGCAGTGAGAATACAAAGATTACAACAATTCCCAGATATTTTGTAGAAATGAGACCCCCACAATTGCTGGTGGCAGTGAGAGAACACAAAGATTACAACAATTCCTAGATATTTTTTTGCAGAAATGACTGATCCCCAAAATAGTTGGTGGCAGTGAGAACACAAAGATTACAACAATTCCCAGATATTTTGTAGAGATGACTGACCCCCAAAATAGTTGGTGACAGTGAGAACACACAGATTACAACAATTCCCAGATATTTTGTAGAAGTGAGACACCCCCCCCCCCAATAGCTGGTGGCAGACTGGCAGTGAGAACACACACTAACACAACAATCTCCTCTCAAAAAACACGTGCTGGGGCTGCAAGGGACGCCTTTTATAGTGTGCTGCGGGACTTAGCTCTGTGAGCCCATGATTGGGCAAAGGTTACCCAATCAGGATTCTGAGCCATGATTGGCATAGTCTTGCACCTGTCTTGCACCTAAACTGTGGTCAGGTGCAGGCTGTAGCCAATTACAAGCTTCAGGCCAGTGAAAAAGTGCATTGTGGTCCATTGTGGGCGAACATGCTGCGAACACGTGGAAATGTTCAAAGTTCACGAACATACGAACTGGCGATGTTTGAATCGAACTCTGAACACATCGAACCTAACAGCTCATCCCTAAACAGGAACAGGACACAGAATGCAGTTAAGGCAAGGCTAAGGGGTATGAAAGGACAAGGCAAGACAAGACAGGGGCAAGGCAGGTTAAGCAAATAGAAGCTGGACAACAGGAAGCAGATCCAAACACCTAAACTGAAGCTCAATGACAGAACAACTGGAGAGGGACAGGATTCCCTTAAATAGCTATCTGGTTCCAAACAGGTAGCAAGTAAGAGTCAGTCAGCAGCACAGAAACCCAGGAATAGCAAAGTCCATGAATCAGAGTGGAGGAAGAACCGGCCCGGATTAGGGTACGGGGTGGAATCACAGGCCAGTCAGCAGGCATCACAAAGAGCCCTCCACAGTGCATAGAGGTAGAGTAAGGTCCAGGCAGGAAAATGAAGGCCACTCTGTGGCAAGTATATGCAGTAGTTTCAATAAGAAAAGGATAAGTGAGAGATGACATTCATGGATCCCGGGAGGAGGTCTCTGGGGATACTGAGGGTGGTTGTCCGTTTTCCCAGTCTGGCAGGACATGATGTAGGAAAAGGGAGAGAAAAGGAGAGCGAGCAGCGGGGCTGAGCTGAAGTACAACCAGTTTTGATGGCTGCTGCACTGGAAGTTCTCAAGTCAAACATTTTCAAAAAAATGTCAGCACTTCCTCTATCATGTCTGATGTATTGAAATTGTGCATTGCTCCAGATTTAGCCCAGATTGAGTATACGCAATATATGGGCACCATAAAATGCTTATGAAGATAGTGTATACTCGAACCCAGGCCCGGACTGGCCATAGGGCATACCGGGCAAATGCCCGGTAGGCCGCTGGCCTTCTGGGCCCTTCGTCCTTTGGAGAGCAGGCCTTCTTTATCTTTTTCACCTGGCCAGGCTGCCTGTGGAACACAGCCCGTGTTCTCTAGGTTGCACCCTAGGCCCGTTGGGGATTTTAAGATGGTGGCCGGCCATCTGGTGCACCCTGTGACCTAATCAGAGGTAGCCGGCTAGCCATCGGCCCCCTCTGATTAGGTCACAGGATGTGCCGCATGATGTCTGCTGCCAGGACATAGGGCAACAGATGCCACGTGTGTGCCTTGACTCCCTCTGATTAGGTCATAGGAAGCGCTGTATGACCGGAGGCTGTGCACAGGAGTGGTAGGGGTGCCTCTCAGGACCCGCAAGGAGCAGGAGATGAGGATCAGGGTAAAGAGCCCGGGCATGGCTCCTGGTCACTGTCACCTCATGGAGAATAAAAAATTCCAGTAGACCAATTAGACTGACCAGTAGACTGACCCCACCAAACCCAGCTTGTTTTTATATGGAGAGTTGGGGAAGTTGAATTGAAGAGATGCCTAGGGATTTTAGAAGACAACAATAGAAGGGATTATAACAAGGGATTATATTAACCACTACTTGGAACAATACTGAAGTTGATTTAGATCTAAAGATTTATATAAAAGCTACCATAATGTAATTTAAATCAAAAAATATTTTTTTTAAAAAGTAGACTGTAACAGTTTTATTGATTGAAGAAGTTGCCACCTCCCTCAGTAGTTGAATGCTGTCCAAAAGGGAACCATTTTTACGCATTAAGAAAAACTGTACAGATATACAAAATTATGACAAACAATCTATGAAACTACAAAAACACTTCCTAGAAAATGGTTACAATGAAAAGGAATTCGAGGAAACAACACTTCTCTTCAGAACACTCACAAGAGAAACGTTATTGTAGAACAAAGATAGAAGACCAATATAAACCCTTTATTTTATCATTTAACCCTTACAATAAAGAAATCAAGAGAAATATAATGAAATATTGGTCAATCTTACATCAAGATCCACTGTTGAGGGAAGTATTACCTGAAGTACCAAAAAGAATATGCAGAGGTGTTAGGACCTTAAAAATGAAATTAACTTATAATCACCATAAGGGGACGAAAAGGAGCTATTTTGGCATCAGAATGGTTTTCACAGATGCGGTAACTGTCACTGCAGAAACACCAAGAGCAAGAAACAAACCATAAAATAAGTAGAAAGAAATGGTGAAAATATTAAAATTAAGGAAGTGATTACATGCTTCGCAAAAAATGTTATATACGTCTTGTCTTGCCCAGGGGCAGACTGACAACTAATGGGGCCCCCGGGCAATATGAGACCAGGGGGCCCTCTTGTTCTGCACTCAAATGAGGCCACACCCATAAAAAAACATCCTCTACAACGCAATACCCAAATGTACATTATTGTGCTAAAGAATTTATTTTTGAACTCATTAAAATAACCTTTTTGAAAATTGTGCAAAGAAAATCCACTTGGACCCAGCAGTGAATTGGGGGATCCATTGTGCCCCCTCCAGACTTACAGATGGTCACCGCATTGCTGCAGCAGCCATCACCAACTCACTACAGCTAAGGCTGCGTCGTGGCACAGAATGTCCCTGTCGCAAATGTGGGAAACTGACGATCACTTTAAAAGATACTGTACATTACTGACACACTGCACATTACAGACATCCACAGCAATAAAACTACCAGTAATGTGCAGTGTGTATGAGTGTATCACAGAGCTCCACAGCAATACAACTCCCTGTAATGTGCAGTGTGTATGGGCATAGTGTAAAGAATGGAGATACAGGGGTCCGTCCCCCCTGCCTCTCTCTGCAACAGTACAGTGGCTTTTGTTTTAGATTAAACAATGTGTGATAACGCAGTCTCTGGCCTTTCCACTGATGCCCCATATGACCCTGCAGAACTTAAGGTACCAGAGATGGAGCGGTCCAAAGGATACCTGTATATCCAGTAAAAAGATTTCACAAGTTGGGGGGGAGAGACTCTGACATCATCACATCATCACACTCTTAGGCGATTATATCAGTGTCCAGGGGAAGTCCTACAGCAAAGGAAAGATGTCAGCCCGATGTGAAAGTAGAAAGAAATGGCACTGAGCTGCAGGACTTCAGCAACGTGATAAGCACATCCTCTGCACACAAACATGAAACCAGAGGATGCACTCAGCACACCGCCAGCAGCAAAGAGGTTAAAAGGAAAAAAGGGGAGTAAAATTTGAGTATGGTGCCCATTTAACCTCTTGCTGCCCCGCACCAATATTTAGTCTCCTACCTGTACCTCATGATGCTGTCAAGACGCCCGCTGTTATTCTTTGTGAAGTGCAGGCAGCAGATACTGTGGTGATTCTAGGAGAAATAACATCCTTTAGGGTGCAAAACAAGGGGGCAACGCCGGACTGCGACAAGGACACAGGCGCCGAATTTTACACACTGCAGCCTGTTTAAAGACAAATACATGCATTTACACACACAGCCATACATTCACAAACATAGCCATATATCACCCCGGAGGTATGTAGCCATAAAACTCACAGTAATTTGTGGTGTGTATGAGTGTATCACAGAACTCCACCGCAATTAAACTCACAGTAATGTGCAGTGTGTATGAGCGTATCACAGAGCTCCACACAGCAATAAAACCCACAGTAAATGCTGGGGTGTATTAGCAGACATATAATCCACAGCAATATAACTCAATGGAAGCGCAGGGGTGTATGAGCAGACACATAATGCACACCAATATAGCTCACAGTAAACTCAGTGGTGTATGAGCAGACATATAATCCACATCAATATAACTCACAGGAAGCACAGGGGTCTATGAGCAGACTCATAATCCATAGCAATATAACTCACAGTAAACACTGGGGTGTATGCACAGACACATAATCCACAGCAATATAACTCACAGTAAGCGCTGGGGTGTATGAGCAGACACATAATCCACAGCAATATAACTCACAGGAAGAACAGGGTCTATGAGCAGACACATAATCCACAGCAATATAACTCATAGTAAGCACAGGGGTGTATGAGTAGACACATAATCCACAGCAATATAGCTCACAGTAACTGCAGGGGTGTATGAGCAGACACATAATCCACAGCAAAATTACTCACAGGAAGCACAGGGGTCTATGAGCAGACACATAATCCACAGCAATATAACTCACAGTAAACACTGAGGTGTATGAGCAGACACATAAGCCACAGCAATATAACTCACAGTAAGCGCTGGGGTGTATGAGCAGACACATAATCCACAGCAATATAACTAACAGGAAGCACATGGTCTATGAGCAGATACATAATCCACAGCAATATAACTCACAGGAAGAACAGGGTCTATGAGCAGACACATAATCCACAGCAATATAGCTCACAGGAAGCACAGGGGTGTATGAGCAGACACATAATCCACAGCAATATAACTCACAGGAAGCACAGTGTGTATGAACAGGCACGCAATCCAGAGCAATATAACTCACAGGAAGCACAGGGGTCTGGCCCCGAGGAGCAGACACATAATCCACAGCAATATAGCTCACAGGAAGCACAGGGGTGTATGAGCAGGCACGCAATCCAGAGCAATATAACTCACAGGAAGCACAGGGTATATGAGCAGGCACGCAATCCAGAGCAATATAACTCACAGGAAGCACAGGGGTCTGGCCCCGAGGAGCAAAGTGAGTCTCCCTCCGTGAATCGTTCCATGACCCTGCATGAGCTCTTCCATATTAGCATCCCCATTTTAACTCCAACTTTGTAATACAGGCAAATGAGTTTTATTGCTGTAGAGCTCTGTGACAGACTCATACACACTGCACATTACTGTGAGTTTTAGTGCTGTGCAGCTCTGTGATACGCTCATACATACTGCACATTATTGTGAGTATTCTTGCTGTGCAGCTGTGTGATTCCCTCATACATACCGCACATTACTGTGAGTATTCTTGCCGTGCACCTCTGTCATACACTTTTACAAATTGGGAGGGGGTAATTAAGAAACTTAGAGGGGAAAATAATAAAATTGGGCAATTAGGTAATAATAATAATATTATTAATAATAATAATAAGAAGAAGAATAATAGGGCTGTGTAGGCATATGTACAGTGGATTGAGTCTAATTGGACTAACTGCAGGGTTGGCACTTTGAGACACATAAGTTGGTTGAGTGATCAGGCTCATTAAGGTTTGCCATCACTGCCCTACATTATGTCTCGACAAGTGACTGGGCTGGGAGCTAATCCACACTTCTCCTTAGCATCTCCAGAGCAAGGAAGATTCCAGTGATGGACATGGGCGTCCACAGGTTGGGGCAAGGGGGGGGGCACGTGCCCCCCTGGAGCCGCGGAGCAAATCCTTAAATTTCTTAAATTTTCGCGGCGCTGCACGCCGCACGCAGCCTGCCTCAGCCTGCTGCACTATTTATTTTTAAAGCAGGCAGCGTCGGCGGCCGCGACGCATGCGTGCAAGCGCAACGCTCCCTCTGCACGCCTGAGACCTCATGTGTGTGGGCGCGCCGCGGACCCGCGGTCAGGGAGACAGCGGCGCGTGCTGGAAATCCCGCCGCTGTCTTGCTCTTCTTCCCCTCGCTGAGTGAGCGCTCATCCCCCGTACCCCCTCACTCACTGCGTGCAGTGACACACCATCCAGCCTGGTGCCTGCCTGCCTGGGCTGACTCTGAGAGCCTGCAGGCGGCCAGGCAGGTGAGGAGGCTCCGAGCCGAGGCAGCATCTTCCAGGCAGACTTCCAAGTTCCAGCCCCTGCCCCTGCCCTGCGGCCTCTGACTAGGACTGGGTGTCAGTCCTCCAGCCCCTGCGGTCCACTCTCCCCTCCAGGCAGCATCCAGGCAGGGCTGAGGCTGAGCACTGCAGGCTGGCTGAGGCTCCCTGCCCTGCGGCCTCCGCTCCAACATCCAGACCCAGGGTCACCACTGGCTGAGTCAGCTGCGCTGCGGCCTCCGGGCGGCTCCGGCATCCATCCCGGCCCCGGCTTCCCTCCTGCACTGCTGAATCCATTCCAAGCAGAGGCAAGCAGCCCTCATCACTCACAGACATTCACACGGTATGTGGGCCACGGGCGGCAGTTATTTTTATATTTATTGAATGAATCTGGATGGATTAATTGGTGGTGGTGACTGAGTGTGCAGTCAGTAATCAGAGGCGCGTTCAGTTCCTCAGCAGCTGCTGAATTGTTTCATTGCAGCAGTTCAGTTTGCTGCAGCAGTCTCACTGAACGCTTTGGCTGTGAATATGGAAGTGAAAGGGCAGAGGAATGCTTAATGAAAACGGCTGTTTCTGCAATATCCACTTTTGTCCATTTTATTACCACATTAGTGTTAATGTTTACCATGTTCCAATAAAGATTTAGTGTTTTAATCCAACAAAACCTCAAACTGAACTTTTCCTTATTGGATTATTTGGTGAGTGGAGGCGGCCATCTTTCCCACGTCACACTCAGCTAACTCCACAGCACCTCTCGACTTGGCTGCAAGTGCTAAGTTAGCAGAGCTGAGCGCTGAGCCACATCATAGCGTTCAGTGCCAAGTTGCTAACTTAGCACTTGCACCTGCTGTGTATTACTACGCTTTATTTTATGACTGTCCCCTTCATGACATTGTCAAAAGGGCAGAATCTGGATGCCATTAAAATTTTGCCCCCCCCCTGTAAAAATTTCTGCGGACGCCCATGGTGATGGATCTACTCAGTCGGAGTAGCGGAATCCGTCACATATTTTATACTATGTCTGGAAGTACGGGGGTCTGAGTCCAATGTGCAGCAACACAGATACAAAGGTGGTTTTAAATGGGAACACAACAGAAGTTTATTAGAATAATAGCAAACAAGCAAATAAAAAATAGGGCGAGATGTTGCGGAGGGCTGAATTGATACACGCATACACAAAGGATATTAAAGGAAAAGGGCTGACTGTGGAGATACAGAGGCCGACAGAAGGAAAAGGGCTGACTGTGGAGATACAGAGGCCGACAGAAGGAAAAGGGCTGACTGTGGAGATACAGAGGCAGACAGAAAGAAAAGGGCTGACTGGAGATACAGAGGCAGACAGAAGGAAAAGGGCTGACTGTGGAGATACAAGTCAAGCTGGATATTTCAGGACAAGCTGGGTATTGCAGGACAAGCTGGGTTTTGCAGCAGAAGGAGAAGCTGTAGGTACCTGGGTTCATAAGAAAAGCTATAAATGCCTGGGTTCATAGGAGGAGCTGTAGATGCCTGGGTTCGTAGGCATAGAGGGCTTCGAAGCCTGGGGTAAGTGTAGAGGACTAGGAATCCTGGGGTAAGCATAGAAGGCTTGGAAGCATGGGGTAAGCGTAGAAGGCTTAGGAGTAGGGATGAGCTGTTCGGTTCGATCAGTTCGGAGTTCGATTCGAACTTTGGCCGTTCGCAAGTTCGCGAACTTCGAACTTTTTTGGCATGTTCGGTTCGAGTTCGCAAATAAAATTTTTTTTTGAAGAAACTATAAAAAATGCATAAAAAAAAAATAATCTAGAAATAAAGAGACTCTTTACTGCAGAATATTATAAGCAACGGTTTATTAGATATTGAATTAAAAACTAATGTGTACGTGCAAAGATTCTCACCTCTAAATGACCTGTGTTCACAAACGGGCATAAACAACAGGTGTTTTTAGTCTGGTGTAATGAATTTGATACATTGTATGTATGTAGACTATACTGAGGGTGTGGTGTCTGCTTCTGAGAAGTGTTAATTTCTCTCCTAAATCTTCCTCTAATATGCTGCATTTCACTGCTGTGTGCTCAGCTCATTTTTACCGCTTTCGCTCATCATGTTTAAACGCGATTTGAAGCCACATTTTATAAAATAACCCAGACATATTGGATATCGTTCTTTCCGGCAGACTCCGAAGATTCATAATATATCATTT
This sequence comes from Leptobrachium leishanense, assembly GCA_009667805.1. NCBI lineage: Eukaryota > Metazoa > Chordata > Amphibia > Anura > Megophryidae > Leptobrachium > Leptobrachium leishanense. The sequence goes on from CM019066.1 coordinate 255,121,118, forward strand.
TTATATGTATACATCATGTCCTGCCTGTATATTATGACAAAAAATGCTATAAAAATTGAATCTTTAATCATCTGCAGTGTGTAAAGTGTTTTTTTTTCACATTTTAGCACATGTGCGTTTGCGGTTATGTTTTCTATAGGGTGCGCTTGTACAAAAATTAGAAATGGGGACTTGTTACATTTTGTGGGGGGAATTACGTGATTTATAGCAAACACACCCCATAGAAAAAAATCATTAGTGCATCATCGTTCACATTATAATTGAAATGTGAACAATATTGCTGCTTTAATAAAAATAACACACAAAAAAATACATTTTTTTTTTATTTATTTATTTATTTTTTACTTTATACCTGGTCATGTTGGGTATCATTCGAAAGGCCATGCTCAGGCCTTTTGATTGACACCCTCCTTGACCCCCTAGATGCCTGGAGATATCGGGGTTCAAATGAACCCCCTATCTCCACCAGGGGATTGGCCTGGGCAATATATATACGCATGATGTGAGCTGGCCTGGGCCTGGGCAATATATATATGCATGATGTGAGCTGGTCTGGGCAATATATATATATATATACGCATGATGGCGCATCTGTGACTGTCTGTGAGCATGATGTGAGCTGGCCTGGGCAATATATATATACGCATGATGTGAGCTGGCCTGGGCAATATATTTATGCATGATGGCGCATCTGTGACTGTCTGTGAGCATGATGTGAGCTGGCCTGGGCAATATATATATATACGCATGATGTTAGCTGGCCTGGGCAATATATATATATATACGCATGATGAAAATTTGCAAAGGACAAGGCACGCAAAGTGAAATTTTGATGTGTGTGAAATTGAAACTTACGTTACAACTCTTATTTATTTTTTTCGTTAATTTAGATTTGTTCAATACAGTTAATTTTAATTTGTTTAATAGAGTTAATTTAAAATGGTTCAATACAGTTTATTTATATTTATTTTACCTTTACTATTGGGGCTTTTCAAACTTTATTCTTAAATAAAAAGAAATTTAGCAGTTTCATGTTGTGTGTTTTTTTTTTTCGGGGGGTGCAAGTAACTGGTCTTGCCTAGGGCGCAAAATAGTCTAGCACTGGCCCAGACCGCATGGTCCACCCCTGCACTCTTCCACAATACCACAGAGGGGTTACTATATGATGGCACTTGCTGGCCTGGCACCAAAGGCACAATATTTGGGTGAACTGACGCCTTTACCAGATTCATATCTTTTTAATATAGGACTGCATAGTCTACCCCTGCACTCTTCCACAATACCACAGAGGGGTTACTGTATGATGGCACTTGCTGGCCTGGCACCAAAGGCACAATATTTGGGTGCACTGCCACTGACGCCTGTATCAGATTCATATCCTCAAAGGGGTTACTGTGTGACGGCACTGTTGCCAACGCTAAAGGCCCAATTTTAAAGCACCTATTGTTACTTTCATCCAAAGCCTGCATAAGTTTCACAATAATTTAGCCAAAAAATCACTAAACTTTTTCTGCGTGTCCGAAAATGTCTCCTCTTTTCATACAGACTGCCGCCCCAAGCAGTTGTTCATGGATAGATTAAAGGAAAAGCATTTACCCTCATTTGAAATGTCATTTTTTGGTTTTTACATATTTCTATACATCCTAGAAATCCGCCACTTCACGGGCAGGTTATGGGAACCTCCTAGGCACGATATTTTAAGGAATTTTTCGGTTTTATTTTTAACCCTTATTTCATGGAAAACTCACTGTCCCTTGAAAAACATTTTTTTTAAACTTTTTGTCCTTGTTTCCTGTCCCCCAGGGCACTACCCGGACCCCCATACACCTTTTATGGCAAATATCTAGCATATATGCCCTCTTGGAGGGCACTCTAAAAATCGAATTTTGAGTCCCATTGACTTGCATTGAGTACGAGTTCGAGTTCGAATTCGAACATTTGGAAAGTTCGAGTTCGAATGCGAACCGAACTCGGGGGTGTTCGGCTCATCCCTACTTGGGAGCCTGGGTTAGGTGTAGAAAGCATGGTAGCCTGGGTCTGTAAAGAAGAATGGAGATTCAGGACAGGCTGTACTTCCTTAGGTAGTAGACTACTCAATGCAGAAGCATTCTGCTGAGGGCGTGACTCCCTTTTCTGGTGAGGGAGTCAGGGTAAATGGAATACACCTCGTTCTCTAGTGGAGAGTGGAATGTCTGGATAGGGAGTCCCGATCCTGGAATGGAGACTTGTAGAAAGGAAAACCAGGCTTATAAATCCACTTTAATGTGAGACAGAATTCAGATACCAGAAGTACTGGTTTGGCTATTAGCCTTCCGCTGGCATCTCCGTATGCTTGTCCTGTAATCCTTATATACTATTGTAGCGCTCACCCCTGGAGGAGCCACTGAATAAACCCAGGATAGTCTCACCGCACTAACAATTGACTGTACACCAGCACACTGTTATGGATTTTTCTAAGTTATACTTTACTGAAGTAATAAAAGGCAATAAGTACATATATACTGTAAGCATGAAATAAATCGGACTGTATTACGTAGCGTAACTGCATAAAATGGCAGATAACGATCGGTAAGGCCCTAAGTCCTCTTTGGTCTTAAAAGATACTCGTTAAACTATTTCCTAGGGTACCCAGGTACTAAGTCCACTGGCCAGTGGATGAACAAAAATATCTTCGACCTGTCAACGTTGGGGCCCTTAAATTTAAAGCAATGATAAGTGCGATACTGTTATGGAAGCTGTAGGCCTGAGGCCTCTCACCCGTCCGGCGAAACAACTTGTCCTGAACAGATGACTCGGCCAGAAGGTCCATCTCTTTGCTGTCTGGAACCCGGTGCTGCCGAAATCCACACTCCCGATGCCGAATCTCCTCAGCCAGGAATCGAATGCCACCCACACTCCGCTCTGTCCGCGGCCTCCTTACTCGAGGTCCTTCTGGAACACGCCTGTCATAGGAATCACTCAGTGGAATGCAATGTAAGATGATGCACACTCATTCCCCAATCACCAGCACTGGATAACGCTGACTCTCCATGTTCCAATCTGGCCTTGATCCCGGATAGTGTCTCTCATGCGACTCACTACATACGATGATTTAAACATCGCAAACTATTTCAAATTCCACATAATACATTAGAAAAGCCAGCATGTTTCCTTTGAAAACAATTGCAATCATGAAATATAAAAATCCTACTAAAAAGAAGAAGATATATATATATATATCTCATACAGCGTAGGCGCCTATTTATAGAACAGACTATTGTACTATGGTGCTTGTTAAATAGTTGGATTATAACTAATAAATAGTGAGATGCTGCCCAAAGGAGTAAGCGCAGTATACAGAAAAAACAACCAAAATCTGCATCAACCAAAAATGAAATTAAGAATAGAACCTTTGTAGCGCATCAAAATAAGCTTTAGGATAGACTTCAACAAAGAAGTATATCAATCATAAAGTGCTACAGTCTTAAATTGACAAATATTCAATCAGTGTGCACATAAACAAAAGTGCAATGTGCCATAGAACACAGTAAAGTGCAACAATGCATAAAATTCCAGCAGTGCGATGGGTATAAAAGAGTCTATAAAGTGCAACAGTGTCCAAATGTGCAAAATTGTGCAAATTCAGTGATATAGTCCAATATAATGGTATAAATACCAGTGGAAAAAATCTAAAAATTTACTTAATTTTCTTTATACTCAAACGATGCACAAATGTAGTCCTCCTTTCTTGATCTGTATATCTCTTGCAGTCTCTCAATAATGGAGAGGGTAGCCAGAAAGGAGAAAAACGTAAGAGAAAAAAGGGCAAAAGAAGATTCGAGGAAAGAAAAAAAGGAAGAAATGATCGTGCAGAAAATCCCAAATGAATATGGCAGATAAATTACTCGTGGGAATATGGAAACTCACATTTATAAGAGCCCAAAAATCCCTGGCTCTAGGTTTAGGAGCTTCCAGCCATATAGAGGGTGGCGTGTCCCTTCTTAAATCTTAAACTCTGGTTGCAATGGCTATAATGGAATAATAGACAGCGATTCCATAGTATATTACCGTATTATAATAAAGAGAGGTGATAATGTATTAAACTCACCGGATATGGAGCCTCTTCCACACAGGCTCACTCAATGCAGCATCAGGTACACTATGGTGGATACCCAGAACCTCTTCCCAACCGTCTGAAGGCCAGATATCAGGAGCTTCCAAGTGGTGTCGAATAAATATCCAAAGGAGAGTAGTCGATGGAATATAGACCATATAAAATTTATTATATAATAAAAAATTAATTATGACGGAATGGAGTATCCGCCTGCGGTCCGGCTCTATCTGACCCCCTCGTTGGTGTTGCCAAGCCCGACTACCGAGTGGCACGACACCCGGCGTCTCGAGCGGCTTGGGTAGAAGCCTACGTGGCGGTGGAGATCTGGAGAGTAGATGGGGCACCCCCGGTGGAAATCCGCCCGACTACCGAGTGGCACGGCACTCGGCGTCTCGAGCAGCGGATCTACTGACCATTGAAAGGCTGGAGACGGTCTGCGTGGCGAACCGCGGTTCAGTAGAGTCTCCTTGACGATGCAGGCACGGCGCTGAGTCGAGGTCCCAATTCTGGGTGGTTGCGGTATCCCAAAATAGGTGGCGCAACGGCGCGGCGAATCGAGGTTCTGCCGCAGAGTTAGAGTGACCCGTTCCTGGGTGGTGGTGATATGTAGCCGACGTGAAATGACAACACCAGGCAGAGCTGTATGTTTCAAACACTCAGATGAACTGAATCCTTTAATGAACAACGCCACTATTTATGCTCCAGTAAAACAGTCATAATTTGCATACCCATACTAATTAGGAGCCTATCCATACAATGAGGTATGGCAGTTATTTACAATCAACATTCTTCACATTCTCTTAGCCTTCAGTCCACATAACATTTGTACATCCATTGTTCCAGCACATCAGATTAAACACACACTCTATCAGAGATCCCTTAAATTAAACATGTACTTAGATAATGGGGAAAATCCCTGACGCATAATTTACACAGCAGCAAAGCTTGTTTAATGTATATACAAAGACACATTTACCTACAGGAATATAGTATTTTAAAACCAAAGCTATGTCATTTATCACTAAACTAAATTAAACTAAAACCAAACGATGTAAAGTATATTTAAAATCACACAGGGTACATCTTATTACAGCACATCAAGTAAAACCACATCTAGCAAGGAAAATAAACTGTTCAGACATTGAAACGCACACTGCAAACGTTCAAAGGAACACAAGGTCCTTTTAAAAATGTCTTGGGTTTGAGTCTTGGGTCTCGCTGCGCAGAGCCCCTATGTCCCTTCCGTGACACTCCTCCCCCTTTCCAAAGTCCGACGAGCCCGGTTGGACCCACACGGGTCGTATAGGGGGAGTCGGTGCAGTCTCTGCGGCCCATAGTCCGTGGGCAAGAGGCGAGCCGCCAGGCTTCTCCAGTGGTGCTCGCGGCCATGCCTGGCAGGTTGTAAGTCCTTCGGGGTACCCCCTCCAGAATAAGTGTCCCGTGGTTGGGGAGAGGTACCACCTGTACCGTCTCCAGTGGTACCGTGCACCCGGGAAAACCGGGTGCCAAGTGCACGCGCCCCGAGTGTCCTGGTCAGCCGTTGGGGAAAACAGTGGCTGCATGGGGCCTCCGGGCCAAAGGGTTGTGGAGATGGGCAGAGGCCAGCGGCCCTCTCTCCCGTTGCCAGCTCTTCTGCTGGGGAGGTGGGTACCGGAACAAAGTCCAGGGGGTTAGATGGGGTCAAGGGCTGCGGGATCAGCAGCGCGAGGGTATCCCCTTTCTGCTCCTCGGGGCAGAGGGTGGGAGATGGGCAGAGGCCAGCGACACTCTGCCCCGTGGCCAGCTCTTCGGCTGGGTGGGGTCTCCTTGCGGGAGGGTGGCTTCTTCCATCCCAGGGCGGTCAATGGCTGCGAACAACCCAGCCCGGGGGAACCATCTGTCTGCTCCTCCTGGCAGACTGTGGGCAGTGGGCAGGGGCCATCGGCACTCGGCCCCGTTGCCAGCTCCTCCGCTGGACCCGTGGCCTCGGCCACCCTGTCCGCTTGCGGGGTGAAAGGGGTAATCGTTTCTGCCGAGTGAGGATCCCCTTGCAAGAGGATGGTTTCTTCACCCCCCGGGACCATCAAGGGCTGCTCACAGCCCCGCCCAGGGGAACCATCCGTCCGCTCCTCCTGGCAGACCGTGGGCAGTGGGCAGAGGCCAGCGGCGCTCTGCCCCGTGGCCAGCTCTTCTGCTGGTTGGGGGACGACTCTCGTTGCGACTGGGGGTGGGCAGAGGCCAGCAGCGCTCTGCCCCATTGCCATCTCCCCCGCTGGACCCGTGCCTCGGCCACCCTGTCCGCTTGCGGGGTGAAGGGGATAACTTTCCCTGCTGGGTGAGGATCACCTCGCAGGAGGATGGTTTCTTCACCCCCCGGGGCAATCCGTGGCTGCTCACCGCCCAGCCCGGGGGAACCATCCGTCTGCTCCTCCTGGCAGACCGTGGGTAGTGGGCAGAGGCCAGCGGCGCTCTGCCCCGTGGCCAGCTCTTCTGCCGGTTGGGGGACGACCCTCATTGCGACTGGGGGTGGGCAGAGGCCAGCAGCGCTCTGCCCCGTTGCCATCTCCCCCGCTGGACCCGTGGCCTCGGCCACCCTGTCCGCTTGCGGGGTGAAGGGAATAACTTCCTCTGCTGGGACCCCCACGGGTACCCATGGGACCACCTCGGCCTCCCATAAGTCCCAGACCTGGGGACTGTCGACTTCTTCCGCCGGCCCATCCCAGCACGGGGAGCTCAGGCTCGACTGCGGAACGCCGTCCAACAATCTTCGGTAGGCCACCTCGAGCTCCCACTCTCGCTCTGCTAGGGACTCCAGTTCCTCAAACACCGAGTCCCTGATGTCGGACGGGAGCTCCAGTTCTCGTCGCTCCAGAATCTCCTCCAATCGCTCTTCGGTCTCTTCTCCGAACTCGGGGTCTGCGGCCATGCTCTCGTAGAGCAGCCCCGTGCCTCCGTAGCGGGGCCCTGCGGTGGAGGTGCCATCAATAGGGCGCGTTGTCGGAGGGGCAGTTAGCCACCGGAGCGCGCGGTAGGCGGCGTCCAGTGCGATCTCCTGTTGCACCAGACTCTGGAGCTCGGCCTCCCACTCCTCTGGGGCCCGACCTTGCAGGAACGCTGCTCGCACATCGTACTGCACCCGGTGAATGACAGCGTCGGAGGGAACGTACACACCATGGCAGTCCCTCTCATGGTTCAGGGCCTCGTACCAAAGTTCCTCTGTGGACCTCTGGTCCCGATCTAGGCCCTCCTGCAGCCTTCTTGCAAACACAACCTCTATGTCAGCGAAGGTGCCGGCACAGGAGCACCGCTCCTCGACGGGGAATGTGGCGTCCTCAGATGCAGCTCCAGGCGAGCTGTAAGTCTCCATCCGAGGGTCGCTGGGATGTGTGATGTCCCCAATACAGGCTCCAGGCGAGCTGTAAGTCCCGAAAGGGTAATCACTGGGGGTTGCAGATTCCCAGAGTGAAGCTCCAGTCGAGCTGTAAGCCTCGACCCAGGGTTCCACGGGGTAGGGTTCGGGGTTAAAATATTCCGGCTCTGCTCCGCGGAGCTCTGCCAACCGCAGCTCGTGCTGGCGGTCCTTTTCTTGCTCGACTTCACGGTAAACCTCCCGAATCACTTCGTATCTGTCCGCCGCCGCTGGGGCATCTCCGAGCAGGGCAATCCGACGCCGCACCTCTCTGAGGCCAGCATCTTCCTCCACCTCTGCGTGGACAGGGCTGGGGACGGGTGTCGTCGCCCTGTGCCGATCCATCCTGGTCAGCTCCTTAATCAGGGTTTTCCGGTTCTTATTACCCGGCGTTCCTCCCCGGTTCTCCAACATCCCACGCAGGGTGTCCCGGTTGTAGTGGGTGTACACCACCATTGCGTAGGTCTCCTAGGGGCTGCAGAGAGCTGATCCCACCGCTGCCACCAGTATGACGGAATGGAGTATCCGCCTGCGGTCCGGCTCTATCTGACCCCCTCGTTGGTGTTGCCAAGCCCGACTACCGAGTGGCACGGCACCCGGCATCTCGAGCGGCTTGGGTAGAAGCCTACGTGGCGGTGGAGATCTGGAGAGTAGATGGGGCACCCCCGGTGGAAATCCGCCCGACTACCGAGTGGCAGGGCACTCGGCGTCTCGAGCAGCGGATCTACTGACCATTGAAAGGCTGGAGACGGTCTGCGTGGCGAACCGCGGTTCAGTAGAGTCTCCTTGACGATGCAGGCACAGCGCTGAGTCGAGGTCCCAATTCTGGGTGGTTGCGGTATCCCAAAATAGGTGGCGCAACGGCGCGGCGAATCGAGGTTCTGCCGCAGAGTTAGAGTGACCCGTTCCTGGGTGGTGGTGATATGTAGCCGACGTGAAATGACAACACCAGGCAGATCTGTATGTTTCAAACACTCAGATGAACTGAATCCTTTAATGAACAACGCCACTATTTATGCTCCAGTACAACAGTCATAATTTGCATACCCATACTAATTAGGAGCCTATCCATACAATGAGGTATGGCAGTTATTTACAATCAACATTCTTCACATTCTCTTAGCCTTCAGTCCACATAACATTTGTACATCCATTGTTCCAGCACATCAGATTAAACACACACTATCAGAGATCCCTTAAATTAAACATGTACTTAGATAATGGGGAAAATCCCTGACGCATAATTTACACAGCAGCAAAGCTTGTTTACTGTATATACAAAGACACATTTACCTACAGGAATATAGTATTTTAAAACCAAAGCTATGTCATTTATCACTAAACTAAATTAAACTAAAACCAAACGATGTAAAGTATATTTAAAATCACACAGGGTACATCTTATTACAGCACATCAAGTAAAACCACATCTAGCAAGGAAAATAAACTGTTCAGACATTGAAACGCACACTGCAAACGTTCAAAGGAACACAAGGTCCTTTTAAAAATGTCTTGGGTTTGAGTCCTGGGTCTCGCTGCGCAGAGCCCCTATGTCCCTTCCGTGACACTAATTATATAGAAAAAAAATGGACAGATGCGTTACCCAGACGCGTTTCGGCATTAACAGCCTTCCTCAGTCGGTATATTATGTGCACTATTGTCCAAAAAATCTCCAAACAGGAGCAAAAGTAAAAAAGTCCTCTTTTATAGTCCTTTCATGGGATTGTCCGGGCCACATGAACAGCGTAAGACTTCCTACATCCGGTTGTGTGACCTCCGTAATTTCTGATCTGGTTCATTACCCAGAGATGCCTTGCGGTAATCCCCTGACGGAGTCAACATAACATGTCCCACTGCCGATCAGGAAGAGGAAGTAAATAAAAACCACTGCTGATCAAATTAACAACAAACGAAAATAAATGAAGCCCGGGAATAGATGCCCATCTGTGTATACAACGCAAATCCTCAAAGGGACACACTGTCCCAAAATAACACAGTAACCCTGTTCTAAATGTCTAAAGCATATGGGAAAAAGCGGAAACATACTCCCAGAACACATTCTATAAAACCACATATTGTCATTAGCATCAATAAAAGCATATATGTACCGCATGTCAACAAAGAAAATGCACATGCCCATAGGAATTAATGATATAGGATTAAAAATTAATATTAAAAATTAATCTAAAATAGAAATATCTATATGATTAATCTAAAATAGAAGGAAGATCTGCATACTGTGTACTGCTCCAATCACTGGATCTAAAATGCCAAATAATGGAGGGGGGGAGCTTGTGAACCACAGTCTATCACATCTAAAAAATATAAATACTTATATATAAATATATCAACCACTAAATATGCTACATATGAAGAGAATAATATGAAAAATATATATATATATATGTGTACATATATACAATTGTGTTCAAAATGATTCAACCCCCACTGAAATTGAGTGTTTTGGCCAGTTTGACATTGATTTTGATCATTCAGTCATCTTGCTTACAATTAAATCAAAGAGGCACGTGTAGGTCAGACAAATATAACATAACATTTATAATGAAATAACCACAAATGTCTTTTCTGTGCTCACATCATTATCAGTTTTATTCAACCCCAAGTGACATTCAATCTTAGTACTTAGTACAACATCCTTTTACAGTTATAACAGCTTTTAAACGTGAAGCATAGCTTGACACAAGTGTCTTGCAGCGATCTACGGGTCTCTTCGCCCATTCGTCATGGGCAAAAGCCTCCAGTTCAGTCACATTCTTAGGCTTGCGCACTGCAACTGCTTTCTTTAAGTCCCACCAGAGGTTCTCAATCGGATTTAAGTCAGGTGACTGCGATGGCCACTCCAAAATGTTCCAGATTTTAATCTGCAACCATGCTCTAGTGGACTTGGAGGTATGCTTGGGATCATTGTCCTCTTGAAAGGTCCAACGTCTCCCAAGCCTAAGGTTTGTGACGGACTGCATCACATTGTCATCCAATATCTCCTGGTACTGAAGAGAATTCATGGTACCTTGCACACGCTGAAGCTTCCCTGTACCTGCAGAAGCAAAACAGCCCCAAAGCATGATTGACCCCCCGCCATGCTTCACAGTAGGCAAGGTGTTCTTTTCTTCATAGGCCTTGTTCTTCCTCCTCCAAACATAGCGTTGATCCATGGGCCCAAACAGTTCTAATTTTGTTTCATCAGTCCACAGAACACTATCCCAAAACTTCTGTGGTTTGTCCACATGACTTTTGGCATACTGCAGTCGACTCTTCTTATTCTTTGGAGACAGCAAGGGGGTGCGCCTGGGAGTTCTGGCATGGAGGGCTTCATTACGCAGTGTGCGCCGTATTGTCTGAGCTTAAACTTCAGTACCCACATCTGACAAATCTTTTCTCAGTTCCTCAGCAGTCACACGGGGACTTTTCTCCACTCTACGCTTCAGGTAGCGCACAGCAGTCGAAGTCAGGATCTTCTTTCTGCCACGACCAGGTAGCGTTTCAACAGTGCCCTTTGCCTTGAATTTGCGAATGATGCTTCCTATGGTCTCTCTTGGTATGTTTAACATCTTTGCAATCTTCTTATAGCCATTGCCCTTCCTGTGAAGAGTAATCACCTCTTCTCTTGTCTTCCTGGACCATTCTCTTGACTTCACCATGTTTGTAACCACACCAGTAAATTTCTAGAAGGAGCTGAGTATCACAGTCATTTTAAAGCTGCCTAATTGGTGCTTATTATGCTTTATTGCTGCTCCGTGACATCCACAGGTGTTTTCAATACCTGATTGAAAACACTTGAATGAACCTCTGTTCTTCAGAGTGGTAGTCTTTAAGGGGTTGAATAATTGTGTCAATGAAGAATTCACAAAAGAAACATTTACTACTGTATTACAAAACCAATTGATGTCATTTTAGTTGCATATGGTTCTTTAAAAAGTCCTTGTAGGATTTCATTCTGAATACAATTACAAATGTACACTAAATTCCCTAAAACCCTTTACAGCATTGGGGGTTGAATAATTTTGAACACAACTGTACATATATATAGATGAGGGAGGATGAAAAACCATATTTGTACTGCGTCTAAGGTCGGGAGGGAGGAGGGAAACAAGCTATAGATGTACGTATATAAGAAAAGTAGAGTATCAGCAAAGAGACCATTATTCATTAAGAAAATGGCAGAGTTCGAAATCAGCGTTCAGTCCATATGGTTGTAGTGAATTCATCAAATAGATCCATTTCATCTCTTCTTTACCTAATCTCTTCTCCAAACTACCGCCTCTCCAAAAAGGTTCCAATTTCTTGACCGCTCTAAAAATAAGGCCTTCTGGATTCTGATTATGCTTAAGTTTAAAATGTAATGACACACTATGCTTCTCAAAACCATTCCGAATATATGTGTTCTTGTATTCGTTTATTCAAATGTCTTGTGGTACGACCCACATAGTTCAGTCCACAAGGACAAGTTAGAACGTATACTACGCTTCTAGAAAAGCAAGTCATCACTTCTCTCAATTTGATGGTCTCACCACTTCTTTCTATCTCTGTTATCGTGTTCTTCTTCCCTCTAGTATTTCTGCAATTCAAGCAATTACCGCATTGATGGAATCCTGCTCTTATGCCAAAATGGTTAATGGGTTTCTTTTTCTTTAGTTTATGTGTGAGCTCCATCTTTAGATTGCTTGTTCCTCTACAAATAATCCGTGGTATTATTGGTAAATTATCTTTCAGCATAGGGTCTTTACATACAATAGGCCAGTGTTTCTTAATACTCCTTCTAATCTCTTTATTAAAAGGGTTAAACGAAAAGACAAAAGGTACATCTTCACTAAACTTTTTATTCATAGTATCCTTTTTCTTCAATAAGACTGATCTTTCCATTGTCCTAACTTCCATCCTTCTTTCATCCAGAGTATGTGTCTTATAACCCTTATCAGCAAATTCTGAATGTAGTTTTGTTTATGTGCAAACTGATTGAATATTTGTCATTTTAAGACTGAAGCACTTTATGATTGATATACTTCTTTGTTGAAGTTTATCCTAAAGCTTATTTTGATGCGCTACAAAGGTTCTATTCTTAATTTCATAAAAATTATACTGCCTACAAACATACAGCATATCAATTCCCATGTAAAGAACGACAACAAACACACTTTTCAAAATCAATCCAAGGGATGAAACTGTTGAAAACAGCAAATTCTATGTTAACCCTTCCAGCCGTGGGGCGTGCAATGCCGTCCTCATGGCGAGGGGTCTTAATACCTTGGGTCGGCAAAGCACGCCTCACTCCCTCCCATTGTACGCTTCCTGGCTTGCCTCCATTGCCGACGTGCTGTGCGTGTGTCATGATCCATGGCTATAGCCATCCTGAAAGCCCCCCTGGTAGCACACTTCTGTTCTGTTCCACCTCTGAACCTGTATTCCTTATGACATCTTCAAGCAGTGAAAGAGTTAACAACCAGCACACTTTCAGTTAATACACGTGGCACATCTACACCGAAATAAAGGGCTGTGCCCCAGACTGACCTGTGCTGTACATTGCAGTTCAATCCTGCTAAAGAAAAGTCATACTCTGTTTGCTCTGTGCTATTCAGTTTACCCCAGACCTAAACACCAAACCTGATACTGGTCACCAGATATTCACCATCTCTCCTGATCTTCATATCCAGCATTTGCAGTATGCAAACCTGGTCATTTTACATCCATTCCTTTTCCACCATCCTCATCTTCTGTACGTGCAGGCCGCTGCACACTGGCTCACCATATCACCTCCACCCCGGTACCATCCCCGGTACCTGCACATGACAGCGTGTCATTGGCTGCCATAAGACGGCTGACCTCAGGCCAAGCAACAGGAGCGGAGGATTTTCCGGAGACCCGTGGGGCGTCTTATGCCACCCCGCGACTTTAAGGCACGTCGTCTGGCTACAATCCCCCGGCGTTAAGGGGTTACAAAAGCTGCCACACATTAGCCAAAAAGAATGGGAGGACATTCACACAGCTGGATGTGTGATCTTTCGCAGTGCCAGATGTTTTAATGGCCTCCCTTTCCCAGGGCTGGGCTGTGGGAACGAGCATGTATTCATTCACACAAACACGACCATCTGTTGGAATTACACTCTTGCACCCATGGCCCAGCTGTGAAAACAAGAATGCCGGCCTGAGATTTTCCCTTTAGCCATTATGAGATCAGCTAGTGCTACCTGATTGGCTAATGGTAAAACAGCGTCCCTTTGGCTTGGGGCTGTTCTGAGTTGCAGCGTGCGGTCGAGGAGGATGGATCTACCCCACCGTCCTCCGGGGGATTTTTTTGAATTTTATTTTTGTGCTTTTGTGGTTTTTTTATGGTTTTTGTTCTGTTTTGTTTTTCCTCTTCGGTTTTTTTGTTCTGTGGAAGGCCCATTTTTCCAGGCTGAAACTGAGGACCATTGGCTTGAATCAAAATGAAGAGGAGTTACAGCGGTCCTGCTGCGGATTTATTTCCTTGGATTTGTGTTTTTTTTCCTGCCTAGATTTATCTTTGCACTCTTTATATAGAAGGTCCTTTTTCCCGAGCAGAAGCTGAGGACCATGGGCTTCAACCAAGGTGATAAGAATGGTGAGTATTAAATGAACAGTCCACTGAAAAGTGAAATTTCTTCTTCTTGCCCTTAAATAATAATTATTTATTTATTCTTTTATTTTCTTCCCCTATTTACTCAAATTTTCTCCTTCGCTGAGTGCAGCTCCTCTTCTTTGGCTCAGGGACTGCTGAACTCAAAAGTCCCTGAGGCTTTTTTGCGCCATTTTTGCTTTCTGTTCTATTTGCTTAATGAAGGAAATGCAAATTGCACACCACAACGGGACTTGCAAACTTTACATACACAAGTCACGTAGTGCTTGTGCAGAACGATGGATTGGAGCTGTGTTCATGCACAGATCTGATCCATCGCGGCCTCTCTGAGATCGATTACTAATGCGATTGTTTGAGAGATAGTGACGTCGGGTATATATGATATCTATTATAATGAGTTTATTAAAGGCGCCGATGTTTTTCATATTTTTGTATGAATAATCTGTGTATTTTTACATAATCTGTCTATCTATCTACCTATTCGTATCTATCTACCTATGCTATTTATTTTTTGGCTAATGTTTGGCAGGTTTTTTTAACCCCTAAACACTATGGGGGTTTTTGCCAGAAGGTGGGCCTTAATGCGGGCAACTCCTCTGCCCCGCCTCTGATGCTGAAGTGCCGTTCACATCATTGGCTGCAAGGGGATGGCATGAGTTCATTAAAAAAAAATAATTTGGAAGTAGTTCAGCTGTACGAGTCAACGAAATCTTGGACAAATTGTGATTCACAACGAAACGCATACCTCTAATATTAACACAGTTGGTGTACATCTTTGGGTAAGGTGAAGTGGTACTGGGCTCCCTAAAAGAGAGGCATCTTTGTGAAAAAAGCTTTGTATAAACCGCAAGCAATTTTGTTATTGCAACAAACTCTGAATATAATATATGACAGTGGGCCCTGGGGTCTCACAGAATATTCAGTTTGTAGTACAGAACACTTATTTGAAAAATACTTTTTCTTCTTTCAATTTTAACTAGAAGATAAAAAGTTATACATTTCATATTTAATATTATTTCCAATAATTTATTTTGTAATATTGTTATAGTTTTATATCATGAAACAGGTGCAGATGAATCTTTGCTTAAATCTCATCAACTTCCCACTAAACTCTCAAACATTAATGTGATTTAAAATGCGTATTTATCTTCAAATAAATGCAAACTTTATTTATATATTTTTTATAGTAAATTAATATATATCATAGCACACGCTGGCTGTTTTCAAACTGCTAGCAATTCTATGACCATTTTAGAGCAGAGTGCAATACAGTACATTCTTCATCATTTAGAATTGGTGTTGAATAAGCAGTACTTTGAGAAGATCACATCATTTATCCTCATAATATAACAAGCATGCATATGAGAGCTTGGAGGAAATTCTAATTCAGAACTTACTGAGCTGTAAAAATTGGTGAATTCTAAATTGCACAAAGCTCTAATCACTTCACAAATCATTGACAACTGTTGGTATTTTGCAATATGGGCTTTAAGTGCCTTAAAAGAGCGCTTGATTTTAATCACAGTTTTTAGTTTAGCAGAGTGCTGTCATTCATTCCTAGTGAGTGATGTTTACAGCATTTTAGAAAGTTATATGTTGCTATAAAAAGATAATTGATTTAAGTTGAATTCTAGGGTAGCTGATGAAGAGCATATTTTCTGAACAGAGCTTTCATTTATGTGTCAAAAGCTGGTTTTGCAAATTAAAATCTCTTAACTTTTTATGTGGGATAATTGATCTCTGTTATTTTAAAAACGTTTTGCAAAAAGTGCTATTGAAAGCAGGGAAACCAATTAATAGTTTAGTTCACATCTTCATTGATTAGCCATATCATCACTAATAAAAAATGCTAAATATGTATTTGAAACATTGGCTTAATTATTTATGCTTGTCATAAAATAATTTAAAAAATTACAATTATGAAAAATACTATTGTCCATGTTTGCTTAGAAATGAAAAAACGGCAATACTGTTAGGAACCAGTTTTTTTTTGGAAAATCATTTTATTTATACAGTACGAAATATTTGGGAATATTCCCAATGTATTCCCTTACTGTAATAAACTATTTTACAGACAGCTTTCGCCAGCTGCTGGCCAAATGGAGTTGCTACCCTTCCAACTGTAGCTCATAGCTCTGTGTTATCAGCTGGGAATGGTCTACTAGACATTTTCCTAGCGGATCTTAAACTGTTTTAGTACATTGGACATCATGCCCACAGTGCTAAAACCTTAGGGGCATGTAAAGTAGCATTCACATTATTTTTCATAATGCATAATCCAGCGATAGATAAATTTATAATGTTGAAAAAGTACTAATTCGAAATTTGCAGTATTGCTCAGCAGTTGTTGAAAGCAATGGGCACACTAGTGAGTGCAAATAAAAGGGATGCACTCAAAGATGACATTGTTGCATTCCATTAGATCATTTCTGTAACCCCATTATTACTTTGATCAAGTATACTAGGTGTTCAACAGTTCTTCCAGGAGTCCAACATTTGCAAAACAAAGGAATTTCAATAATGGTATGACATAATGTCTAGTTGTTCATAGAGCTATCTGCATACTGTCAGGTTCCCCATCTATCCAGTGGCAAGGGATGTGCCTGTTTCGCATCATCTCTGGTGGAACTTTGCTGGAGGTGCAGCGTTCTAACACTATCAGGTCTATTCACTAAAGGTGAAACTCAGGAGAACTGGAAGGAGAAGAGAACAATCTAGACCAAATAGCATATTTGGAAAGTGAGATAAATTAAAGAATTTTTCTGGTTTGGCTATTTTGACCTAGAATTTTTAATTCTCCTGCAAATTATGCTGAGTTTCTCCTTTAGTGAGCAGACCTGTATATGATATGCATTCTTGCTGTATGTTCTGGAATGGACAGGACCCGAAGGTTCCATCCCTTTCATCCCCTGGCCATTGGTGTTTGTAATCATCGACTCTCATCACCTGGTAAATCGATTTCCCAGAAAGGGTTTATAAAGACTCTACCTCCATTACCCCTCCCACAGTATCATTTAAGCTTAACCCCTTTAAAGGTCATTATGAATTTTGCTTGGCAGTTGTGCAGAAACTACCAATGAGAGCAAATAAATACCAGCTATGCACATGTGCAACCTCGTCTCTCATTTACCTTTTGGATAATGTGCTATTATTATTACTATTATTTTTTATTTATTGAGATCAAAAACAATTTACAGTGCTGTACAAAGGAACAATGGGTAAAGACAAGACAAGTGCTACCTATGTTATTTATTAGGAAAGTTGGTATCATTACAAACACCAGAGAGTCACCATAAGTAATCTTTCGAGCGATGGCAATGGATATTAAAAAAATAAAATAGTGGTGATTAAAATGCATGTTTTTCCCTCCATTGCATTAGTTTAGTTGAAAGTGAGATATGAAGATTATTTGAAAATATTCTGAACATCGTTTAAAGCAGAAATTAAAGCAGAAATTAATACAGGGAATGTTGCTAATATAGCATGAATTCATTAAACTCTTGTATTGAAGAACTTTGCAAATTGATGGCTTAGTCTAATGTTTTCATATTTCTCTGCTTTGGAATCAGCAATCATGTTTTTTTCCAATAACAAATGAGGTTTCCAATTATTCATCTTCTTTTTTCTATTCTCTGAAATGATGAACTATTCCTGCTGCTGCATGTTTTAAACAATGAAAATAATCATTGATCTAAACTTTTCGATGTGGGATCAATTAAGAAAGGCTTTAAGTTTCTCCTATGCCTGAAAACCTCTGGTCAATGTCGTTGATGTACCTGTGAATCTACAGGATAATTTACTACTTCTCTGTCAAACAGCAACACAAAAAGTAGTGCATAATACTAAATATAGCAAAATTATTTAGGCCTTGTTTTAGCTTAACTGAAACATTTAAGGGGTTATTCAAAGAGCACCGAAATTTCACCAAAATGTACAGCGCCAAAGGGTACAGATTTCCTTTTTCCATGAAATTTCACCAAAATTTCGGTGCTCTTTCAGTCAGCGCACTTCGGCAACCTCAATTCGCCGGCCCTGCAGTGAATTCAGCATTCACCACAGGGGTCCTCAAAGTGTACTGAATTGATCCACCGAACACCACCAATAAACCCGCCGAACGCAGCCGCAAATCGCCAAACGGCAAAGATAAATCCGCCGAACGCTGTTGATAAAATGCCGAACGTCACCGAAAAACTATCGACCACAGCCGACAATCTGACGAACAGACTGCCGAAAGCCTCCAAAAAACCCAACCAGCCGCTGAACAGAGGTAAAAAAACCATAAAAAAACATAACTTTTAAAAGGCGTTTTAAAAAAGAAATAATGCATGAAAACGCAGGGAAATAATGTATAAAGTCCTATGAATAACAATAAAAAGGTCTGTTACAGGATAAAAAAAGCCATTTAAAAAAAATTGGAGTAAAAAATGCACCTGAAAAAAATACAGAAAAATGGCAAAAAATTCTAAAAAATAAATTAATAAACAGAATTTTTGCTGCAAATGAAAATAAACGTTGAATAAAAAATTTATAAAAATGGGGAATTTTTTCTATATTGAAACCTATGGGATTCGCCTGGTTAAACCTGTCGAACGAAACCACTGAAAATCTGGGCCTTTCACAACTTTTCCCTGCTGTTTGGTGTTCTCTGAATTGATTAATCATTACTTCTCTATGGGGAATTTCACTGCCACCGAATTGGACTGTATTTTGCTTGCAATTCACCAATATATGGTGGATTGTCATCTTTTTGAAATTGCACCATACATTGAAATTCACAGTTTGGTGCAATTCGGTGGCCAATTTCACTCTCTTTGAATAACCCCTTTACTAGTTTTACACCCCCATCATAATTGTGTACAGTTGTGATTTGTTAATTCTTCAGTATCCTCTGCTATCTTAAATGAATATGAGTATACTTTATATATATATTTTAAGATGATTTTCTTGCTAGCTGCAATTTTTCCCCTTAGGCAAACACCTTCATTTGTTTGTGATGATTTTTATCGGCCGACCTCTGTTTAATTTTCCATTCAGTCAAATTATTAAGGGCCCTATTACAATCTGGGCGTTAAAACGAGGGCGCAAAGGAGGAAAAACTGCACCCGGTGTTTTCCCCCTTGCCCCCGCTTTTTAACGCCAGATTATAATGCAGGCGCAAAAAAATGCTGCCTGCATTGTAGCGCCCGTTAAAAATCAGGATGCATCCACTCGCTGGAGTCCATAGGACTCCATTGAGTTCCTCTCTGACGGTCACGTGACCGCCGAATCTCGCATCGCGAGATCCTGCCGGTCGGCGTAGGGATACGCAGGGAGAGACAGGGGGGACTTTTCCCACTGTCTTTCCCTGCTCCAGCTGGCCAGAGGAGGCGACCAGAGCCGCGGTCCTCGCAGCGGGACAGGAGGTGAGTATGTGATTTTTTTTTTTTACTGTTTTAAGCTGGTGTTAACGGATTCTGCACCAGCGGAATCCGTTAACACCAGGTCCTGGCTCTGGTTAACTTTTCGTTGACCAGAGCCAGGCGTTAATCAGTGCTGGGACTTTGTAATTCAGCGCTGATTAAAACTTTGAGCTCCTCGTGTTAAGTATAGGGAGCGCAAAGTACAGTAACCTCGCGCAGAGAAGCGCAAGGTCCCAAACGCAAACCTTTTTTTAACCCGTTTGAGTTTGGATTGAACACCGCAGCTAACGGTAGTGCTCACGCAGGTGAGTGCTACGTTAGCGTGCAGAGTGTAATAGGGCCCTAAGTAAGTAATATACCGTTGTGTTCAAAATTATTCAACCCCCACTGAAATTGAGTGTTTTGGCCAGTTTGACATTGATTTGATCATTCAGTCATCTTGCTTACAATTAAATCAAAGAGGCACGTGTAGGTCAGACAAATATAACATAACATTTATAATGAAATAACCACAAATGTCTTTTCTGTGCTCACATCATTATCAGTTTTATTCAACCCCAAGTGACATTCAATCTTAGTACTTAGTACAACATCCTTTTACAGTTATAACAGCTTTTAAACGTGAAGCATAGCTTGACACAAGTGTCTTGCAGCGATCTACGGGTATCTTCGCCCATTCGTCATGGGCAAAAGCCTCCAGTTCAGTCACATTCTTAGGCTTGCGCACTGCAACTGCTTACTTTAAGTCCCACCAGAGGTTCTCAATCGGATTTAAGTCAGGTGACTGCGATGGCCACTCCAAAATGTTCCAGCCTTTAATCTGCAAACTGTCACGTTCCCACGTTCCAAACCTGTCTTCCCGCCCTCTGTATTTGTATTTTGTGTTTTTTCCCTTGTGTTTCTGTTGCTGCCAATTCCTGGGTGGCCTCCCAGGGGTTAATTGGTGTTCTGTGTGCTGCTCACCTGTTGACCCTTGCCTTGATTTCCCCTGCCTATATTAGAGCAATGTACCTATAGTACATTGCTGGGTCATTTTACTTTGCCTGGTCTCCTTGCGACTTGTGTCCTGAGAGCTCCTTGCTGTGTTCCTGTTATCCTCCGTTTGTTCATCCTTGTTTAGTTTTTGCCTCTGTTATTTCTGTTCCAGTTTATGTCAGTTCCTTTTGTGTATTTAGTTCTGTCTATTGCTGTATTTTGGTTTGCTGTTTATGTTCCATTCTGATTCCCCGGTTACCGATTTTGGCTTGGCTGACTTCCCTTCTGGTTCCTATTCCTATATCCTGTATGACGTACTCTCTCTGGTTATGACCTTTTGGCTTTCCTCTATATGACTACTCTATAGTATTTTCCTTGTCTGTACCATTTCCAGGTAACCCTGTCATCTGTATACAACAAAAGACTCTGTACGGCTTCAAGGTAATACTTTCCTTTAGATTAGATCCGGCTATCCTAAAGACCGGCCTTTCAGTGCAGGGAATCTTTGGTATTGCCGTACAGAGGTCTTTTGTTAACCCTGTGTTGCTTTCATCTGTCCTTGCAGTTTACACTGCATCTCTGCATATAGGGGCTTCTCTCAGGAACCAGGGTCTCACCTTGCTGCTAGTTATATTCATAGGGATATATATACAGACCGACCACTTCCAAGGATCGGAGGGCAAGGATAGGGTGGTGCGTGCATGGTGGTACTGCCACCATGACACAACCATGCTCTAGTGGACTTGGAGGTATGCTTGGGATCATTGTCCTGTTGAAAGGTCCAACGTCTCCCAAGCCTCAGGTTTGTGACGGACTGCATCACATTGTCATCCAATATCTCCTGGTACTGAAGAGAATTCATGGTACCTTGCACATGCTGAAGCTTCCCTGTACCTGCAGAAGCAAAACAGCCCCAGAGCATGATTGACACCCCGCCATGCTTCACAGTAGGCAAGGTGTTCTTTTCTTCATAGACCTTGTTCTTCCTCCTCCAAACAAAGCATTGATCCATGGGCCCAAACAGTTCTAATTTTGTTTCATCAGTCCACAGAACACTATCCCAAAACTTCTGTGGTTTGTCCACATGACTTTTGGCATACAGCAGTCGACTCTTCTTATTCTTTGGAGACAGCAAGGGGGTGCGCCTGGGAGTTCTGGCATGGAGGCCTTCATTACGCAGTGTGCGCCGTATTGTCTGAGCTGAAACTTCAGTACCCACATCTGACAAATCTTTTCTCAGTTCCTCAGCAGTCACACGGGGACTTTTCTCCACTCTACGCTTCAGGTAGCGCACAGCAGTCGAAGTCAGCATCTTCTTTCTGCCACGACCAGGTAGCGTTTCAACAGTGCCCTTTGCCTTGAATTTGCGAATGATTCTTCCTATGGTCTCTCTTGGTATGTTTAACATCTTTGCCATTATAGCCATTGCCCTTCCTGTGAAGAGTAATCCCCTCTTCTCTTGTCTTCCTGGACCATTCTCTTGACTTCACCATGTTTGTAACCACACCAGCAAATGTCTAGAAGGAGCTGAGTATCACAGTCATTTTAAAGCTGCCTAATTGGTGCTTATTATGCTTTATTGCTGCTCCGTGACATCCACAGGTGTTTTCAATACCTGATTGAAAACACTTGAATGAACCTCTGTTCTTCAGAGTGGTAGTCTTTAAGGGGATGAATAATTGTGTCAATGAAGAATTCACAAAAGAAACATTTACTACTGTATTACAAAACCAATTGATGTCATTTTAGTTGCATATGGTTCTTTAAAAAGTCCTTGTAGGATTTCATTCTGAATACAATTACAAATGTACACTAAATTCCCTAAAACCCTTTACAGCATTGGGGGTTGAATAATTTTGAACACAACTGTAAGTCATAATTTCTGAGCACGGAAATTACTTCAGTTTGTCCATTAATGATTTTATTTAATGACTATAGGAAGATTTAGTCCTGCAGTAGTAATCCACAGTTTAATTCCAGTCATATAAGATATGAACAGACAAATATTTTAAGACCGAAAAAAATTAGGAAAAATGACAGCTGTCTGAGATTCAGTCAGAGGTGAATAATAGCAGAGGTGTACTTAGGTATAAAATACTTTTAAAAGCTTCTTGATCCAAGGAGAAATCTGACTGCCATTCTGGGGTCAAGAAGGAATTTTTTCCTGTATGTTGCATATTTCAGACTGGGTTTTTTGCCTTCTTTTGGATCAACAGCAGTAGGTTATGTGGGAGAGGCTGAACCCGATGGACGCATGTCTTTTTTCAGCCTATATAACTATGTAACTATGTAACTTTTCTGGCAAGCATTGCAATTTTGTGCTCCCTAATAAAAATTAAAGACTAAACATTAAATAAATAATAGTCCAAAAGGCTTTTATTAATACTGTATTTCTTTTTACAAAATGTTAAGTGATAAAAGGAATTTCATTATTCAATTTTTTTTAATTAAGAATTTTTATTTTGAAGAAGCGTCAACAATAGAATACATAAAATAACGGGCACGCATGGCCAAAAAAAAATCAACAGTAAAACATCATATAAGACGTCGGCAGAAAAACATCAATAAAATCATAAAGATATCCAGCCAAAAGGAAGAAAAAAAAAGGGGGGTTAGAGGGGGCAAACAGACAATCGAGGCAGTCAACGCAGGAAAATTGGACGAGTCTGCAGAAAAACGGCACTAGGGGCCCAGTTAGAGGCGCGGACGGAAAAAAAAAAAAGGGGGAAAACAATAAGCATGGGTGGGGAGGGGGTGGAGAACCATCACAAATTTAGTACCATTTCCGACTCGTTCCGGACCCTAAATAGGAAAACAGAGGCTGTGGAAGAGGCCACAGGGCTGTGAAACCTAGGGCCGAAAGAGACGAACAGAGCCATGTGTTCACTCTAGCGGCTCGTCTAGGCCATCCCAGTGTCCTGCCACCATAAAATAAAACGGAGTGGGGGTAGGGGGATAAACAAAAAAACAGGTCCCCTTAGTCAGACTGGTAGGAAAGTCCAAAAATAAAACATCTCAGGGGGAGTTGGAAAATAAAGTCCACAATGCGAATCCTCAGAACAAAGTGGGAGGGGGGAACGAATGAACGGTGGGAGATGTCATCAAACATGGTGCAGGGATAGGGAGATAAGTAGAAGGGAGAAGGACAAAAAAGAAAAAAGGAGGGGTCTCTTCAGCCTGTGTCAAGAAATGGGGCACAGATTACAGGAGGTACGTCAGCAGAGGACGCAGAATCACCAACAGATCTTCCGGGCAAATACCCATGGCGCCAAGTTCTGAGGGTCACTGAAAGGAGCCCCTGCACCTCCAACGCAGTCATCGCCGCAGGAACCACAGGGGGACACAGGACTGCCACCAAAGACCAATGCATTAAAGGAAGAGCCACCATGGCCCTAGAGTCCGCCTGCTCGAGTAGACGTAGAATCCAGCACGATGCAGGTCCTGGGCCTTGGCTCCCATGGTACCATTCAGCATCCCTCGCCACGTTAATGGAGGCAGGCGTGGATTTCAGCGGCAGAGAATCTCCAGACACATCCTCGGACGGAGCGGTTGTGGCCCAGCCCGGAGCCTCCCCATCTCTGTAAGCCCGTAGTGCAGCCAGCAGGCGATGCACATCCCCCCTGGTCAACGGTTGCTTGGCATCCTCCAGCAGCGCATCAAGGTAGAGATCTAGGTCCGAAATCATGGCCTCCTCAGCGTGTGGGTGGGGGGGCAGATACTCCCGCATCCATCCACCTTTCGCCCCAGCCTCAGAGTGACCACATACCAAAGCTGGGAAATTCGGATTTCCCACCTACAAAGCTCAATCTCCTCTCCAGGCAACAACACCCCTGGGAATAATGCCAGCAGCGTAGTACAGGGCAGTGAAGCAAGACCGCCAAACAGCCTAAAATGGCCACTGTCACTTCAGGCCCGCCAGAGATCCGCAATGTCTCAGCGAAGTATTGGATTCAGGTCCTGGGGAAGCACCCCAAACACAGCAGATTGCCAGATAAACTCACTGGAGCTGAGGTGAGAGAAAAAAATAGGGTAAAAAAGGGGTGAATATGCCACCAACAGTCGCAATCAGAACGGAGCTCCCACTCAGCACTAGTCAGCAGCCTTTCACTTCGGCTCCGACCACGCCCCCTCTATTCCACGTTATTTTAAGTATTTAAAGGGGTTATTCGCAGGGTTATTCACAGAGTTATTCAATGTCGCTGACATTTCAGTGCTCTGTTGTTCCCTGCACTTCGGGGAATCAAATTTCCCCACCCTGCAGGGAATTCACCATTTACTGCATGGTCACCGAAGTGCAGGGAATCAGCTGCCAAATGCCGCCGCCAGCCTGTCGCAAACCTGTTGTCTGCCACCACCAACCCACTGCACATCTGCTGCAAACATGCCAGAAAAAAGCTGACAAGCCACTGGACGGGTAAAAAAAGGCAAAATAAAAAAACAATACGATTGAAAGTGGCAAAAATTTAAATGCTGTTTGCAAAATAAATACTGAACAAAAATGTCTGGAAGTAACATATAAGGTCCTATTAATGATAATAAAAAGGTCTGTTACAGAAAAAAGAAAATCCACTATTAAAAAAAACGGGGAAAAAAATCCTGAAAAAATCCCGAAAAATGCCTAAAAAAATAAGTAAAAAGACTTTTTACTGCAGATTAAAATAATTATTTATTAGATATTGAATAAAAACAGGAATATTTTTAACATTGAAACCTATGGGATTCGCCTGATTAAACCTTCCAAATAAAACCACGAACATCAGGGCAGTTCAATGACATTTCTCTGCTGTTCGGTGTTCTCTGCATAGATTAACCATTACTTCTCTATGGGGACTTTCACTGTTGCTGAACGGGCACCGTACTTGCTGCCAATTTTCCAAAATTTGGTGAACTGCGTGCTCTGTGAATAGCCACAAAATGGCACCGTATGGGGAAATTCTCTGTTCCGTGCCATTTCGGGGCCATATCAGCTCTTGAATAAATATATACACTTACCGGCCACTTTATTAGGTATACCTTGCTAGTACCAGCTTGGCCCCCCATTTTTCTTTCAGAACTAACCTTATCTTTTCGTGGCATCGATTCAACAAGGTGTTGGAAACATTCCTCAGAGTTTTTGGTCCATATTGACATGATTGCATTGCTCAGTCGCTGCAGATTTGTTGGCTGCAAATCCATGATGCGAATCTCCCATTCCACCACATCCCAAAGGTGCTCTATTGAATTGAGATCTGGTGACTGTGGAGGCCATTGGAGTACAGTGAACTCATTGTCATGTTCAAGAAACCAGTTTGAGATGATTTGAGCTTTGTGACATGGTGCATTGTCCTGCTGGAAGTAGCCATCAGAAGATGGGTACACTGTGGTCATAAATGGATGGAAGTGTTCAACAAAAATACTGTGGTAGACCGTGGCATTTAAACGATGCTGAATTGGTTCTAAGTGGCCCAAAGTGTGTCTAGAAAATATCCCCCACACCATTACACTACCAGCACCAGCCCGAACTGTTGATAAAAGGCAGGATGGATCCATGATTTCATGTTGTTTATGCTAAATTCTGACCCTACTATCTGTATGCTAAAATTGAGACACATTAGATCAGGCAACGCTTTTCAAATCTTCTAATGTCCAATTTTGGTGAGTTTGTACAAATTGTATCCCCAGTTTCCTGTTCTCAGTTGACAGTAGTGGCTCCCGGTGTGGTTTTCTGCTGTTATAGCCCATCTGCTTCAAGGTTCCACGTGTTGTGCTTTCAGAAATGTTAACCTGCATACTTTAACTGTAACGATTGGTTACTGTTGCCTTTCTATCACCTTGAACCAGTCTGACCATTGTCCTTTTTTTTAAAATTATTCTTTTCTCTGTTACAGACCGTTCTTTTTTTATATATATATATATATATATATATATATTATTGACAAGATTCAGGTTACAACACATCGTAAAAAGGCAACAAACATATGAAATCACTCACATTCCCTCATAATTCGACAAACCCACCCGCAGCCTCTTGCGCAAACAAAGGGAGAGTCCACAGAAAAATATATTATGCCAACTGTAACGAGTCAGAAAATTCTAGGAGTGCCTGAGAGAGAGGAAGAGATAGTAAAGGAGAAGTCATCAGGGATCTGGTCTGGAACCAACAGGTATATTCAAAGTCTCTCTTCACTTTAGCAAGTACATTATCTGGTAAAAATTACATAATTTGCAGCCACTTATCAAAAAACTTTTGTACCTTGTCTTCCTTATGGAGACTGGTCTCTACCCAATCCTATTGGAAAATGACATAAAAGCGGGAGTAAAACATATTAAACGTAGGGGGAGAGGTGGCAATCCATTGCCCCAAGATGGCCTTCTTGCCCACTGTGGATAGAACACCCAGTAGGGCTCTCTGGTTCCTGGACAAGCCACGGGCCTCACTTTCCGAAAAGGGATTGAACAAAGTCCAATCCGGAGTGGAAGGCACTGCCAGTTTTAAGATCTTGACACCAAATCTCCGTATGGAATCCCAAAATATCGATATGAATGGGCAGGACCACAAACAATGGAAGAGGTCGGCATTGGCATGCAGACATTTTAGACACCTGCTAGTACCTAGGGGCGTGATCAGGGCCAATCTATCTGGGTCCACATAAGCGCCATGGAGAAGTTTAATGAACATTTTGTCATATTGGGCCGAGGGGATCTGTTTACGTAGTTTATTAGTGGCCGCTATTAAGGTAAGGGTGATTGCTTGGGCAGGTGAACACACCAGGTAGCTAGTCCTGTTGTCGCGGAGGACCAGTCAAATTGAGGCCGTAGCAGAGCCCGAAAGGGTGCAGTAGATGGACCCAAATTCGTCTGTTTATCCAGGAGATTAAGAAAGTCGCACAGCTTTAAGAGGCTTATCTGTTTAGAGACGAACGCTGAAAGCTGCATATAATAAACCAGATGTAGGGGGGTAGGGGCCGTCAATGCACAGAGGTCATTATAGGAGATAAGAGTGTGTGCAGGCCGTGATAACAAGTGACCTATTTGGGTAAAGCTTTCATCCGCCAAAACCCCGAACGCCGGAGCCGCTGAGCCATTCTGGAATGCAGGGTTGCAAAGTAATGGTTTGAAAACTGAAGCCGTCCAGGACAAGCCCAGCAATTTACGAGCCCTATACCTCGCCTCTCGGCCGGCGAAGAGCAGGGCGTTAGATCTCTGGATCGGAGGGATCAAGGAGATGGGGGAGTGGAGGAAAGCCAACAGGGAGAGCGGAAAAGACATGACTCGGTCCAAGCACAGTCAGTGTATCTGGATGAGTCAGAGATCCAATCCGCCACTAGACGATACAGGGCTACAATATTGTAAGAATAAATGTCCGGCAAGTTCAACGCCCCATACCATAGGGGAGCTGAAGTTTATGCAACGCTATGCGTGCCCTCCCTCCCACCCATATAAAACTAGTGAACAGTGAGTAGATAAGTGCAATGTCCTTATGTTTAAGCAGAATTGGTAGAATTTAGATCAGGTTTAGTAGAGGCGGGAACGCAACCACTTTAATAAGGCCGCATCTCCCCAGGTAAGACAGCGGAAGTTTTGCAAAGGAAGTCAGCAGCTCTTTGAGTTGGGCCAAGAGGGGCGGGACATTAACCTTATACAGCCTTGAGGCATCAGTTGGCAATAGCACACCCAAGTACTTAAAGGACCCTGACCTGCACCAAAGAAAGGGACATCGGTGCCTGATCAGTACCTCGCTGGCCGAATCCAAGGGAATCGCTAATGTTTTGTCATAATTAATATTAAAACCAGAGGCTAGGTGGAAGTCTTCTAAATACATCAGTAAGGTCAGGAGCGCCCTATCTGGGCGAGACAGAAATAGCAGCAGATCGTCTGCGAAGGCAACCACTCGAACCTCCTGGGGACCCACTTTTATCCCGCTAAAGTCAGAGCATGTTTGGAAGATGTGTAAAAGTGTCTCTAAGGCTAAATTAAACAGTAGGGGGGAAAGTGGACAACCCTGGCGTGTGCCACGCTCCAGCGTAAAAGGGACAGAATTTAGGCTACTGGTTGTTACAGTGGGGGAAGGGTTAAGTATGGGGAAACCAAATGCGTGATATTTTAAGAATCATTGTAAATAGGACCACGAAATGTGGTCAAAGGCCTTATCAGCGTCACAGCTGAGGAGCAAATCCGACGAGTGTGCGCGGCCATTAGACAACCAGATGGCGGCTAGGGCCTTCCTAACGTTTTGCGTGGAGTGGCGGCCCGTTAAAAAGCCCGTCTGGGCGGGAGAAATAAAGTGCGACAGCGGGGTCTGCAGGCGTCAAGCCATTATGTCCGATAGGAGTTTTATATCAACGTTTAAAAGGGAGATTGGATGATAACAAGTAATTAGTAGGGGGTCTCTATTTGGTTTAGGGATTACTAACATTCGGGACGCATTAAAGTACGGTGGCGGGGCCTTGCCTTGGAGGATATTATTGAACAAGTTGAATAGGTGAGGAACTAGGTACCCACCCAACAATTTATAATATTCCGCTGAAAAAACGTCCGGGCCAGGAGTTTTAAGAGGGCGGAGATGGGAGATGGCGTCGGAAATTTCTCTTGAGCTAATGGGGGCATTCAGTTTGTCTCTAATCTCAGGGTCTAACTCCGGCATTCCAGCAGCCAAGAAAAACTTAGCCCGATTTTTCCAGTCGTCGTGCTCTGCTTTATAACAAGCTTCAAAATAGACACGAAAATACCGATTGATTGTCGTTAGATCCGTTAAAAGGTCACCACTGGGTGTCTTAATCCTAGTTATGGGAGGGGTCGATGGGCGCTGCAGTTTCAAGAGATTGGCCAGGAGTTTTCCCTGTTTGTTACCCCACCGAAAGAAGCGATTCTTCTGGTGGAGCCAGGAGTATTGGGCCTTTTCCTCGACCAGCGCCGCATAGCAGCGTTTGTCCGTCTTATACTGTTCTGCAGTAGCAGGAGTGGGATGGGCAACATGAGATCTGTAAGAGTTTACTAAGGAGGAGTGCGTGGCCAGCAGATGCTGGTTAACCTCTTTGTGTGTACGGGACTTATATTCTATTGCGCAGCCCTTCATGACCAGTTTGGCCACCTCCCAGGACAAATTAACGTCATCCACGAGTTCTAATTTTAATTTGTCATCAAAGTAGTTGTTCCAGCTACGTTCCAAATTTATTTATTTATTTATTTATTTGAAAAGGATTTTACCAGGAAGGATACATTGAGATTTCTCTCGTAAATCTCAATGTATCCTTCCTGGTAAAATCCTTTTCAAATAAATAAATAAATAAAGTAGTTGTTCCAGCTACGTTCCAAATGTGCCCGGAATCCTTCGAAGTGAAGGAGAGTACTAGGGAAGCGCCAATTCCGGGAGCGTGGGAGGGGGAGTTTAAACTGCAAGTCCATCGTGACGGCAGCATGGTCCGAAATATGAATCATGCCGATAGTTGCGTTTACTACAGAATGGTGGAGGGTTGAGGATAAAAGAAACATATCTATGCGGGAAAAGGAGTCGTGAGGATGGGAATAAAATGAGTAATCTCTGCCCTCAGGATTTAGGTAGCGCCATGCATCAAACAAATCTAGGTGGTCTTTTAGAAAAGTAGGGCCTGCCATCGCCTGCGAGGGTGCAGGATGAGGTCCAGAACGGGAGCGATCTAATACCGAGTCCAGGACCGCGCTAAAGTCTCCACCAATTATACAATGTGTAAAAGTGTACTGAAGTATGGTTGAGTAGAGGTCAGAAAAAAACTGCAGATGGGGAGGGTGCTAACACTAACAAATAGGTCTCTCCCAGGACCGATACCAGTAGAATAGAGAAACGGCCTAAATCATCATTAATTTCGTCGAGAACAACAAATGGTAGGGATTTATTTAACAGGATAGCAGTACCTCGCTTCTTATTCTTGAAAGGGGCGGAAGTTTGGTATCCAATACAGGGAGCGCGGAGGTGATTGTCAGAAAAAGACCAATGGGTCTCTTGGAGGAAAATAGCATCAGGTTTCAAGTTAGCGAGGTGGTAAAGTATTTTTTCCTTTTAATGGGAGAGTTCAAGACCTCCACATTCCAAGAGAGGAGTCTGAGGGAGGTTTTGGGTGCAGGCTCAAGGGATGTCATGGGAAGGAGTGAAAAGCTGCGGGGCACCGTGCAGTGCCCAAGCTACAGTGCGAGGCAAAGCCTCTTCCATGGGGGGGACCAGGGACATCCCAGCTACAGCCCTGGATCCGGAACGGTGAACATGAAGTGAACCTTTGAACCTGAATCTAAGTGTCAAACTTTTTTCACTTTTAAACGGAACCAAAATAAGTAAAGAAAAAGATCTAAGATTTGAATCGAAATTTTGCATACATTTCACATAGAACCATAACCGTGTAAAATACATTCTGTAATCTAAGAACAAGAATAAAGAACCATAAAACAATAGACCAGCTAGATCAGAGAGCATACAGAACAGAATACGACCACATCCCAGTGGGTGAACCTCGCCAGTGGGAGACTCCATCATCGCAGGCCTGCAGAGAGTCCCTGGCGATCATCGGTCGGTTATTCAAGACGAAGCCATCTGACCGCTACGACCCATGGAGCACTGGGGCAGAGTTGGGGATCTCAAGTCTGGGTCCCCATCCGGAAATAGAGCAGAACTGGCATCTTGTGGAGAGTCGAAGTAGTGGGTTGCCCCGTTGAGAGCCACACAAAGGCGTGCCGGATATAGAAGAGAAAAACGAATATTCTGTGCCACTAGCATAGTGCACAGGGGCGAGAAAACTCTTAGTTTGGCCTAGACAGCAGCCGAAAAGTCCTGGAACAACCGTATAAGCGTTCCCTGGTATTCCAAATGCCGTAAACGATGATAGGCTTGGAGATTCTTGGTCTTGTCAGTGTAGTTAAGTAAACGCATAATAACAGGTCTTGGACACCCTGCCGACGGAGTCAAGTCCGGCCCCATCCGGTGGACTCTTTCCACTGCCACAGGGCAGGATTCGGCCATGTAGCCTAGGTGGGTGGGCAACCAAACAGAGGCCCATTCCTGTAAAGCTTGGCCTTTCCCCGATTTCGTAAGACCAATAATACGCAAGTTATTACGACGGCTCCTGTTTTCCAGGTTATCTATTTTCTCAGTCAGACCGTGGATGATTACGTTCTGTTGGTCAAGCTGGGTTTGCAACGGGGTTACAGCGTATTCCAGTGTAGACACCCTTTCTTCTACCTCCGTGAGTCTGTATGCCTGCAAAGTCAATTGCGAGAATACAGTTTCGATAGTAGCCATTAGTCTGTCCAGTTTGTCATCCAGTAGTGGTGAGAGAGCTGCTGAGATATCTGCCACACTCAGGGGTGAGACAGGGGGCAAAGCCACTATGCCTGGTTCAATCATGTCAGGAGATGGTAAATCAGACCCGGAATCCATAGAGTCCTGAGAGTGCGTGACAGAGAATCCGCCCCTTGGCGTTGTTTCAGATTAGCTTTTGTAACAGGTTTGGCAGCAGACTTTTTGGTAGACCATCCCGCCATCACAAATTTGTCCATGGCTGTGTTACTGGTGGGAAAGCGGAGAGGTCAGGAGGGTAGGGCCCTACTCACAGGCAT
Organism: Leptobrachium leishanense; assembly: GCA_009667805.1. Lineage (NCBI taxonomy): Eukaryota > Metazoa > Chordata > Amphibia > Anura > Megophryidae > Leptobrachium > Leptobrachium leishanense. Next base: position 255,153,148 of record CM019066.1, read on the forward strand.
GGCGTGGCTGGGCAGCAGTCAGTCTGTCTGGTGTAGGCGCCCCAGGCACCCCTGGAGCTCAAAAATTAATTTGCAAGTCAGCGCCCCAGATTGCTCTGGGACTAACAAAAATTAAGCAATTGCCAAAGGGCAGAAAAATTGTGGGTGAGAAAAATTTGCTTGAATAGCACCTGCTGCAGTCCTCTGAGGGCTATTAAGTAGAGACGAGAAGCACCCCAGACAATCCTGGGATTAAGAAAAATGGAGACATAGCCTCAATCTCTCAGAAGTGTGGTGCCCCAGGTTACCCTGGAGTTTAAAGAAATTACATGGGCAGACAAAGGGCAAACAAACCAAACAAATTGAAATTGCCTGTTAAGGAGCACCCCAGGTGTTTCGTTTTGGGCATTAAATCCGTCATTAATTATTGAATTAATATGCAATAATTAAGGCCCTAAATTGCAACAATAACATTTATTTCTTGCGGGTAATATGGTTGAATATATATAAGAAAAACACAGAAACCGGTACAATATGAATGACAATTTACTTGGCAATCTATATTCACAGATGATATCATTTGCTTTACAGTAACTACAGAAAACTAACATATACACACAGTCATGGAATAGTAATCGTCATATGACAGTACAATAAACTGAACAATACAGCAATGAAATGAAAGCATGCTTACTAGGCCACAGCTTTTCGCTGGGGGGCTGCAGAAGGTCTCACATGGTCAGCATCTCAGGTATCCACAGCTTTAGGCTAGGGTCAGACTAGCGCAGTTTTAACGTGCGTTTAGCCGCACGAAATCACGGCCGTACTAGCAGCAAATGACGTCCAATGCCGGGGAACATACGACGAACGGCCGCACGAAAGTTCGTCCGCGCAACGCAAGTGGCCAACGAACGCATTTTTTCGAGAACGTCAAACCGCTACTACTGACGTACAGAGTGCGCTGCGGCCGCATAGCGGCGTGTGTGCGTGATTAGGAGACGTCAGACGCTGCTAATGTCCGGCCAACATAACGTCCAGACTCAAAAAGTGTTTTATTGATGATCCGTACAAAATCACGGACGAAAAGGCGCATCGTATGACCGCTATCGCGTATTCCGGGGGAAAATACGTACGTTCGTTCGACCGAACTTTTTCACGGACGACGTGAAAAATGCGTTCGTCTGACCCTAGCCTAAAGGCCTTAACTCTTGGATGCACATCGATTTTATTCCCAGTGGGAGTCACCAATAGACAAACCTCTCTACCAATAGGTAAAGCCTCTCTAAAGTAGGCCGACTTAATGACATCACAGATGGCCACACAAGGCAAACAGCCTACACACTGCCCCTAGTGGTCCTTCTTTGGTATGTCAATCAGTTAATATTAAAATATGATAATTTATGGCAGAAATCATCCATGATCATTACAATCCACCCTTTGACTTATCTCTTAAATCAATCATCTATGAAACAACCTCCCCATTTTTGAAAAAAAATACATTCATCCCACCAACAAGAGTGCTTTATCAACTAATAATTCAGCAAAGGTACACCATTGAGCATGTGCCTTACCAGTTACAAACCTTGGCCTATAATAGGCACATACACACCTTTATTATACTGAACAAATCAAAATCAACTTTGTTGTATTTATGTGAGGATGTGTGGTGGAGCTTAATAACGTATTAGACACTAGGGATGAGCTGTTCGGTTCGATCAGTTCGGCGTTCGACTCGAACATTTGGCAGTTCGAAAGTTCGCGAACTTAGAACTTTTTGGCCTATTCAGTTCGAGTTCGAAAAAAAATTATTTTGAAAAAAGTATAAAAAATGTATAAAAAATACTAAAAAATCTAGAAATAAAGAGACTCTTTACTGCAGAATATTATAAGCAATGGTTTATTAGATAATGAATTAAAAAACTACCTAATGTCTAATGCAAAGATTCTCACCTCTAAATGACCTGTGCTCTCAAACGGCATAAACAACAGGTGTTTAATTAGTGTTTGGAAATAACATGTGCTTCTAATTAGTCTGGTCTCATGAATTTGATACATTGCCTGCAGACTGGATGGGGGCTCCTGCACATATATGAACAAACAATGTGCTTGTTCTGAACTCTAAGAAGTGTTCATTTCTACTATATGATCCTCTGATAAGCTGTTTAACCCCTTAAGGACCAGGACTCTGTAAAGCCAATCATTAATGATGTAGATGTTACATCATTTGTCATCAAGGGCTTAATAAAATCTTTATCACACTCCTTAGAGTATTTGTATGTCATGTATGTCTCCCGAAGGGTCTATGTGAGCATACAAATACTGGAATATTACATTTAAATCTAAGGAGTCCCTAGAGTCTCTGACTATCCATTGTCATATATACCTTGCTTTATACATATAATATATTCCCTCATCTAACAGGATAGTAGCCAGTCCCTGTGCATTTTAACCCCTTAAGGGTGGCTAGGTGTCGTGTGTGGGACTCTGATGGCGATGTTTCTATACATCCTACAAATCTGCCACTTCACCGGCAGGTTATGGGGACCTCCTAGGCACGATATTTGAAGGAATTTTTCATTTTTATTTTTAACCCTTATTTTATGGAAAACTCACTGTTCCTTTAAAAAGTATTTTTTTTAAACTTTTTGTCCTTGTTTCCTGTCCCCCAGGGCACTACCCGGACCCCCATACACCTTTTATGGCAAATATCTTGCATATATGCCCTCTTGGAGGGCACTCTAAAAATCAAACTTTTGAGTCCCATTGACTTGCATTGAGTTAGGTTCGAGTTCGAACTCGAACTTTTGAAATTGTTCGAGTTTGAATGTGAACCGAACACGGGGGTGTTTGGCTCATCCCTATTAGACACAACAAACCCATATAGCACCTGTAATTCATGGCATGGCCAGTCACTGGAGCTGGATGCTGTAGTCCTTGGAGCCTGACATTTACCATACTTTAATAACAGAAAAAAGGAAATTGGTATAGGCGCAACAAATATTAATATTGAATGGGGTAAAAACCTAAAACACGATCGCCACTACACCCATAAGTGTCATCCCTAGAATGACAGAAAAGATAACAATCAAAATGAAAAAAAGGATGCGGCGCTTCCCAGTGTACAATAAGAAATACAATAGTCGGAGGAGCGACTTGAGCATGAGGACGGCACGGAACTTTTTTCCCGCTCCAAGAAACCTCTCCGATTGGATGGGCAATTAAATGGATTATATATTTAAGGGAACCAGAGAGTTTAGTTTTTATTGCCGCTGAGGAAGCCGTAGGGTCTGATCAACCTAGGCGAAACGCGTTCGGCCATATTTTTTGTTTGTTTTATACTTTTATTAAATATATATTTTTTTTACCACTTGGCTTTCATTCTATGCTGTTATAAGGATCCATGGAGGCTTTCACAAGAGTTGTGCCCACTCGAAACAACCCTCGGGCTTAATTACTTGAGCCTTGGTGGCTCATGAACACGTGAGTGATCTGAGTTTTTTTATCTAGACAAAACATATGTCTTTGCTGAATTACCCTATGTCGCTATTTCTCCTTTTAATATGCCCATTGGGAGTTGCCATCGATTGAAGCGGCTAGTGGGGGGGCCATATGAATTCCACCCACAGGCGAAAATTGCTAGAGCCGGGTGAGGCTCTTTATAGTGTGAGTGATTACACCCCTCGAAATTATTAATTATATATAAACAGTATTATGCTATGTCTGTTAATTTTTTCTTGAGGTATTGACCCTCCATCAATTGTTGATTCATTATCAACTTTATTCTCCGGGTAAATAACGCTGAATATTGTATTTCTTACTGTACACTGGGAAGCGCCGCATCCTTTTTTTCATTTTGATTTACCATACATTAGTCCTGGAAAGTTTTTCTTTCTTTTTCTTTTTCTTCAAAGAACTTGACGAAAAGCAACCGATGGAGAAATCATTTGCGCAGAGAGGTGTAGGATATTACTCAATAATTCACTGGTGCAGGGACTCTCATGTGTTTTGTGGTCACTTATCATTCTTTATTTCATTCCCCACATTGATGTAACACAAGTTCCTGCGTTATTTACCAACTCTCATCACTCTCAGCTGCATTGAAACTTCAATGAAAGCTGAGCTTAATGTCCAAAGCTGCTGCCTCTTCTTCTGGTTCTTGAGCTGCAGTAACAATACAGACACACGACCAATAACACACACAGCCTGATCGGAGAATGAAATCTCCTTGCTGGAAAGTTCTTGAAATGCAGGCAATCGTTGACACAGGCCAAAATCACAGCTCATTGGGTGCCGTCTCTTGATGATGAGCCCAGGTTGCAGGTTGCAGGGTAACCAAAGAGTTTATTTAAAGTAAACACATAAGAACATAAGAGACATGAACTAGACAAGAAGATCAGAACTAAAGACACTGGAAGAGACTGGGCACGATGGGAATAGATTAGGGAAGGAGAGGAGTTGCAAGAAAAGGAGGTTGAGGCAATAGAGGGATGGCTGAAAGTTGTGGGAAGGGAGGTTAAGGAGAACTGAATATGGGAGCGGTTAGGAAAGCAGGAGAAATGAGGGATAGCAAGATGAGAATAAGAGACTAGAGAAGTGGGAGTAGAAATAGACACAAAGGGAACTTAACCCTTTCACTGCTGAGGCATTTCACCGCTGTGTGCTGAGCTCATTTTTACCGCTTTCGCTCATCATGTTTAAACGCGATTTGAAGACACATTTTATTATACGACCCAGACATATAATATATCTTTCTTTCCGGCAGACCCAGCAGATTCATAGTATATCATTTTTATATAATATGCAGGCCGGGCATGACGTATACATAACAAAAAATGCAATAAAATTTGAATTTTTAATCATCTGCAGCGTGTAAAGTGTTTTTTTTCACCTTTTATCACATGAACATTTGCGGTTATATTTTCTATAGGGTGCGCTTGTACAAAAATTTGAAATGGGGACTTGTTACATGATTTTTAGCAAACACACCCCATAGAAAAAGATCATTAGTGCAGCATCATTGTTCACATTATAATTGAAATGTGAACAATATTGCTGCATTAATAAAAACAACACACAAAAAAAACCTTTTTTTTTTTATTATTATTATTATTTTTAAATTTTTTTTAACTTTATACCTGGTCATGCTCAGGACTTTCGAATGACACCCTCCATGACCCCCTAGCTTCCACGGTTCTGGAAATATCAGGGTTCAAAGGAACTCCCTATCTTCACCATGGGATTTCCCCGGGCAGCCAGGGGTTCCCTGGCTATCTGACGTCATCACGCTATCCGTGATGATGTCGGGCAGCGAGGGGGGACCCGGGGGTGGAGCCGCCATCCAAAATACTGGAGCTAGGCCGCACTTCGGCGCCGCAAGGCGCTGAAGTGCGACCCGGTGCCTAAGGGGTTAAAGCCAAGCACCGCTTAAAAGGGGAGACTCTCCCCTTTTAAGCGGTGCCTGGCTTTTGAAGCTGGTCCTTCCCGATCGGGAGGGAGAGGGATCCGAACGGATCCTCCCTCCCTTCCAGGCGATCTCCCGGCATTGCCGGGGGGTCGCCTGGAAATGACGTCATCACGCATGGCGCGATGACGTCATTTACGTCAGGAGGGGCTTAACTTCAGCATCTGAGGACGCTGAAGTCTGTGATAATGGCAGCAACCGTCTCTCTGCCCTACGCCAGGGTAAGTTGACGCATGTACCATGCCTAGCACACGTCCTAAATCTGGTGGTACAGCGTTTCCTAACCAGTTACCCAGGGCTGGCAGAGCTTCTGAGCCAGGCCAGAAAAGTCTGCAGCCACCTCAGACGGTCATTCCCAGCAAGTGTTCGTCTAGCAGAAATTCAAAGAGAATTCCACCTTCCCACAAACCGTCTGATCTGTGACATGCCCACCAGGTGGAACTCGACATTAGCAATGCTGCAGCGTCTGCACAAGCAGCAGAGGGCCATCAACGAGTACCTGTGTGAGTATGGCACAAGGACAGGTTGTGGTCAACTTGGTTCTCCCCCCGCAGTGGCTGATGATCAAGGATGCATGCACTGTACTGTCACCATTTGAGGAGGCAACGAGGATGGTGAGCAGGGACAGTGCATGCAACAGTGACACAATTCCTTTAGTGTTCCTGCTGAAGCACACTCTGCGGGGAATTATAGATGTGGCACTAGAGGCAGAGCAGCAGGAGGAAGAGGAGGCCTTCCCTAGCTCTCAAGGCCCCAGTCTTTCCGCAGACAGCATTCCTGAGGTTTTCCTCAGATCAGAGAGGAGGAGGAGGAATATTTAAGTAGTGGGGACATTAAAGGTGGGGATTCCTCAAGTGAGGGTTTTGTGTGCCCAGAAACCCAAGGACTAGTACGTGGCTGGGAGGAGGAAGTGCACGATGGGGTCATCCTCATTGACCAGGAAGACTCGGAAGCTAATGCCACCTCCAACCTACGCTGCATGGGCTCCCTTATCCTGCAAAGCCTGGTAAAAGACCCCAGGATACGTGCTGTCAAGGAGAGGGATCATTACTGGTTGGCAAGCCTTCTTGATCCACGATACAAGGGTAAAGTTGCAGAGCTCATCCTGCCCGCACAGAGGGAGCACAGGATGAAAAAACTTGAGGACACTCTAAAGCGACACTTGTGTAACACCTTTCCAGGCACTGGTAGGTTACCAAGTGATGACACAGGTGCTTCTGAGCCTGCGGTTGATCAGAGGAAGAGCGGTGAAAGGGGCCGCTTGACTGATGCCTTTTCCAATATTTTTAGTCCACGACGCCCAGGGACGTCAAATGTAGGCACCCAGTGCCAGCGTCTTCACCGTATGGTGCAGGACTACAGAGAGGCAAGGGCAGATCTGGTTATCTTTCCAGCAGATGATCCACTGGCTTACTGGGTGTTGAGATTGGATCACTGGCCAGAACTTAGCCAATATGCTATGCAGCTACTAGGTTGCCCTTCATCCAGCGTGCTTTCTGAAAGGACGTTCAGTGCCGCTGGAGGTTTTGTCACAGACAAAAGAGTGCGTCTGTCCACCGACTCTGTAGACCGGCTGACATTTATAAAAATGAGTCAGTCCTGGATCAGCAGCTATCAATCCCCTGATGCTGACGTAATGGAATAGATCGGGGATCTCTTCTGCATTCACAAAACTCCACCACTACACTCTTCCACAATACCACAAAGGGGTTACGATGTGAAGGCACTTGCTGCCACCAAAGGCACAATATTTGGGTGCACTGCCACTGACGCCTATATTACCAGATTTATATAATTTTAACATTGGACCACATGGTCCAACCCTGCACTCTTCCACAATACCACAAAAGGGTTACGGTGTGAAGGCACTTGCTGCCACCAAACGCACAATATTTGGGTGCACTGCCACTTATGCATATATTACCAGATTTATATCATTTTAATATTGGACCGCAGGGTCCAACCCTGCACTCTTCCACAATACCACAAAAGGGTTACGGTGTGAAGGCACTTGCTGCCATCAAAGGCACAATATTTGGGTGCACTGACACTGACGCCTATATTACCAGATTTCTGTCATTTTAATATTGGACCGCAGGGTCCAACCCTGCACTCTTCCACAATACCATAGAGGGGTTACGGTGTGATGGCACTGTTGCCGACACTAAAGGCCCAATTTTAAAGCACCTATTGTTACTTTCATCCAAAGCCTGCATAAGTTTCACAATAATTTAGCCAAAAAATCACTAAACTTGTTCTGCGTGTCCTAAAACGTCTCTTTTCATACAGACTGCCGCCCCAGTTGCTTATGAATAGATTAAAGGAAAACCATTTACCATCATTTGAAATGTCATTGTTTTGGTTTTAAATGTTTCTATACATCCTACAAATCCGCCACTTCACGGGCAGGTTATGGGGACCTCCTAGGCATGATATTTGAAGGAATTTTTCGTTTTTATTTTTAACCCTTATTTCATGGAAAACTCACTGTTCCTTTAAAAATGTTTTTTTTAAAAACTTTTTGTCCTGGTTTCCTGTCCCCCAGGGCACTACCCGGACCCCCATACACCTTTTATGGCAAATATCTTGCATATATGCCCTCTTGGAGGGCACTCTAAAAAGCAAACTTTCGAGTCCCATTGACTTGCATTGAGTTCGGTTCGTGTTCGAGTTCGAACTTTTGAAATTGTACGAGTTCGAATGCGAACCGAACACGGGGGTGTTCGGCTCATCCCTAGTCAGTAGCCCCATCTCAATTATTTAAAGGATAAAAAAATTGAATTCCACTTTTCAGTGGAGTGTTACTTTACCTTCAGCGTGTGTATGTATTGTGATGTTTGGGGATCCCACAGAGCACTTTCACAACGTCTTAAATTAAACAAGAAGCTTTATTTTTCCTTTCAGGGCAGCCAAAACGGTAAACATAAAATACACGCTTATCCTCAGCAAAATTAATGTAAAGTAAAGTCCAAGCCTTCAACACAAGTAACAGAAAATAAGTGTGTCTCACCGACTTGTTAAAAAGTCCCAAACGTGGGGGAATCCTTTCCCAGAAATAGAAGTCCTTCCAGCAAGGCACAGCAAGTCTCCTGTTTACACACACAGCTACAGCTGATCATTTCCTCCTTAACTCCCACACTCCTTTCTTTGAGTTGCCGACCTTTAAACCTCTTCCTGAAGTAGGAAGGTTAACCCTTTGGCTGCCCTTAAAGGGACCACAACCCGAATAGGGGTGATACATTGCGCCCATCCAGGTCCCAGCCTTGCCGTCCTCTACAGTATATATCATTTTTTATTATTATTATTGCCAACAGTTTCTGCAGCACTTTACAGTAGCCAAAGGGAATGAGATACATATAAACAGACATTAGATGGAAACAAGAGGCGTAGAGGGCCCTGCTCATAGAAGCTTACAGTCTAGAGGGATTGGTGTTGAGGAAGACAAGATGAATTTTACTTGATAGCAGGATCACTAGTGCCAGTGGTTTGGGAACGGTGGGGCCATAGAAGCAGCTTCACTCATTGTGAGTAGGTGAGCAGAGGGAGGAGTTGCACCAGTGATGTAGTACGCTAATCTGAACAGATGGGTTTTGAGGGATTTCTTGAAGGCCTGATTGTCAGGGTAGAGTTTGATAGGGCGAGGCAAGTCATTCCACAGGACCGGTGCTGCCCTTGAGTAGTCTTGGAGGCAAGAGTTAGCCGTGCGTGTGTAGACCAATGACAGGTGGAGATTACCTGCTAACCGGAGTTGTCTAGACAGGACGTGCTTGTGGAGTAACAAAGGCATGTAGGGAGGAGTTGAGTTATAGAGCGATTTGAAAGTGAGCATCGGTATTTTAAACTGAGTCCTGGAACGTACAGGAAGCCAATGGAGGGACCGGCAGAGTAGGGAGGTATGTGAGGTGCGTTTGGTTAGAAAAATAAACCTGGTCCCTGCATTCATTACAGATTGCAAAGGGGCAATACGAGAGTTGGGGAGGCCAATAAGGACCGAGTTGCAGTAGTCAAGTCGTGAAATGACAAGAGCTTAAAAGCACTTTTGCAGTATCTTGTGTCAGAAAGGGGCGGACACGGGCAATGTTTTTGAATTGAAAGTAACAGGATTTGGTCACTGACTGGATGTGGGAAGAGAATGTTAGGTCAGAGTCAAAAGTGACACCAAGGCAGCGACTATATATATTCGTTCCCAGGGGGAGCTTACACAGGACATGGTTGCAGTCTGTGCGCCCCCCTAATTAAAAAAAAAATCACCAGTTGCCACTGATTCTGACTAGTGAAAAGAAAGATGGTGACATTATTAGATGTACCGATACAAAAGCAGGGGAAAACGCTACTTTACAGGCAAAAAGAGTGTTATTTGTACTCACCCGTGTAGCTCATGTAAAACAGGGGTGAGCTCACATGGCACCCTTTTTTCTTGTTATGTTTTATATATGAAGCAGGCTGGTCCACGCAGCCACCCTAGTATGGGAATAGGCACCAAACCGTTTTTTTCTGCAAAAACGCTACTTTATGCAATTTCCAGTTCAAACCATGTTTGTATTTAGAGTAACAAGCTGTTATTAAAGGTCTCATGAACCAATATTGTAATTTATGCCATTACCTTTACAAAGATAGATTATAATATCAGTAACTATGATTAAAAAAATCTCTATCATATATTGAGCACCTATAGCTTTCCATTTATCCTTATATAGCAAGCATAAGTCTTCATTAAACTTCATAATTTATACTTGAATGCTCTACATTACATAATTTAATTGCCAATTTATTTAATTCAGCATTTTTTTAATTTTAAATTTATGTATCTCTTTCTTCAAAAGAATGCAGAATATACAGACTTGGCTATTCCCAAGTGGCATCCTATATTTAAATAAAAACTCGATTAATGTCTTCCATACAAAAAGAATTTCTGCCCTTGAGCAAATACTTTTGAAAATCCAAATGTATCTTTCCCATTAGAGTCTAACTTTTCAAAGTTGTGTTTTATAAATCTTTTAGTTTTATTATGGTATTAAAAGATGCTCACTATCCATTAACTTGCTTTATTTAAAAACAATGATTTCAATGGCAAAAATAAAATAAAGACAAGCATGTAGGATAAATGTTGTTAAACGTATTGGTATCCTAAAACTGTTTGTAATGTTTAAGAGTTTGGTTTGTTTTTGTAATCCTTTTAAAACTAATGTTCCTGCAGTCTGTGTTATTGTTTGTTTCTAGATTGACATGATGTGTTAATGTTAATAATGTGTTAATCCATTCCGTTAAATACTAATCAGATTTCTCTATCTCCTTTATTGATTCTCATCCTCCTAATGTAGATGCTGTGTTTTGTTATTTGTGTATTTTTACCACAATCATCAGATCACAGCTTAACCACTTGGCTGTGGGAGATGTGTGGGGATATCCTCTGGTTTCCCCCACACGCCATTACTTACCCGCAGCTCCAGGGGAGACCCCTGCGTGTCTGGAGGGAATACTGCGGTGGTCTGACTTCCTGGAAAAAAAGACAACGCCTTGGGACCTCACCCGCTGTAGATGAAGCTCCCACAATCTTTGTGCCCTCTCCCTCCTTGGCACCCTTGCCCACACTGTAAGTGTCAAGGGACATGTTTTTTTAGAGCTGTTGTCCCGTGCATGTTTAAAAAGGTATGAGAACTAGCACTTGGTTTCATGAGCTGTATAGACCAGAGACAGTAGGTAGAAGTGCCCACTAACTTCCGGTTAGAAAGCTACTGCAAGAGAGAGCAGTGTGTTGCATAATTTTGTGCTGCATGCGGTCTAGAGGCACACACGGTAATTGAGACAAAAAAGAATAAAGGGTGTAAGCACAATCAAAACCAATAAATCTTCCGTCGTGTGACGTATCACACCATTGTGCAATATAATCGGTACCATACAGTAACACTACTTATCTTAAATTCAAAGGGACTGATGCTTTACAGCAGTGGTTCCCAACTGCGGTCCTCAAGTACACCTAACAGGCCAGATTTTAAGGATTATCTTTCGGAAATGCAGACTGAATCCTGCAATCACTGAACAGCAAATCATATCACCTGTGCTGTGCGTCAGTTCTCTGGAAAACCTGATCTGTTGGGGGTATTAGAGGACTACGGTTGGGAACCACGGCTTTACAACATAGTGTATATAAGGGTAGAGCCTGTAATGTAAGGCTCAGTCATAGTGCAATCGGGTCAATGTGGGGGCCTTCACCCCCTTCACTTGCACTCCAATATTTTGAATTGTACCATTTCAAATTGTTATTATTATTATTATTCTTTATTTATAAAGAGCCAGCATATTCCACAGCACTGTACAATGGGCACAATATAGACAGGGTTACAATACATTGAACAACATTTTGACAAACCAGTACAGGAGGAAACAAAGGCCCTAGTCCCATGGGAACTTACAATCTAGAAGGTTTGGGGGTGGAAGCAGGAGGAGATGACTACAAGGTGAGAGTGATGGACTGATTGCGTCAGTGAGTTGGGTGGCAGGCTTCCCTAAAGAGGAATGTCTTAGGGTAAAGTCTGAAAGTATAAGGCAAAGCATTCCAGAGGATGGGGGCTGCACATGAGAAATCCTGCAGTCTATCATGGGAAGAGGTGATGCGTGGAGAAGCTACAGCAGGCTCAGGTCACTGTTTGATCTTAGGGAGCGGGCTGGGGTGTATTTGGTGATTAGTGAGAACAGGAAGTAGCGAGTCGAGTTAGTGAGAGCTTTGTAGGTCAGGATAAGGATTTTAAATTTAATTCTGCAGTGGATGGGGAGCCAGGGAAGGGATTCACAGAGAGGAGCAGCAGAGACAGAGCAGCAGGTGAGGTGGATGAGCCTGGAAGAGGCATTTAGAATGGAATGTAGGGGCGAGAGGCGGAAGAGAGGGAGGCCAGCTAGAAAATTATTACAATCAAGTCGGGAGATCAAAAGTGTCGGCGGTAAGAAATGGCTGCATTCTGGAAATATTGCATAATTGGCAGCGGCAAGAGGAGGAAAGAGACGAATGTGGGGGATGAAGGAAAAGAGCAGAGTCAAGTGTAACTCCGAGACAGCGAACCTGGTTTGATAGGGATATAGTGATACTGATGTCATGGAAACCCGTGCCCAGAGACTGTGGACTGTACTAAAACTTCTCTCCTCTGCCATTCCCTCTCATTTAAGCTATTGGTCTGTTTATGTTTTAATGTTAAAAGTGGTGGTTTGTGGCTTTTCCCCCATCAGAACATAATCCAAATGCCCTTAAGCCTGTCCCTCATGTTCCCTGTGTTCCCTGACACCAGGGGAAGCCTGGTTTTGAAACCCCAGCCAATCACCACCCAGGAGGCAGACATGCAAACAAATCCCATTTAAGACCGCATGGCTTTCACTTTAATGAAGGCATCTGCAGAAACTTTAAACCCCGGTGTCCCGAAAACCCTTTGCCCCAGCAGAGTGCTCTTTTGGGGGTTAGGGACCCCCTCATAGGAGCTGCAGTTGGGGTGATTTTCAGGTGGGAGCTCCATTGGGAACCCGAGTTTCTGAGCCTTTTTTGGCCCCAGGGGCTCACACAGTAGATGCCATGTGGCATCATCTGGGATAACGTCCACACGCTGCAGGTCTGGCCCCTGCATGCGGATCTGGGTGCTTTTTGGACTGTGACCACATAGGAGCCCAAGCAATCAAATGGTACCCCCGGATTGCTGCTGCTCTCCTGAAATCCCCCCCAAACAAAGTCCCTTGCTCTGTATGACTGCAGTTACAGTTATGTATAAGGCGCCACCAAGTTCCATAGCGCTGTACAATGGGCGTGACTGAATAACCAATATACATATAAGTTAAACACATAGAACAGTAGGAGAGAGGACCTTTCTCAAGAGCTTACAATCTGTGAGGAGGACCGGATAGAGACCAAGGTGACCTGCAGTCCCGGGATGTCTGGGTGGGCTGGGATGTAACTTATCTGATTCTGTACCAAATAAAAAGAGGCCCACTCTATCAGGGTTATTCAGAGAGCGTGAAAAGCAGGCGAATGACTGGAGAATGACTGGAGAATGAAAAATTCTAGGTCAAAATAGCCAATTTGGAAAGTGAGATGAAAAGGGAGAATTTTTCTGTTTTGGCTATTTTGACCTAGAATTTTTCATCCTCCAGTCATTCTCCAACCATTCTCCTGCTTTTCGCGCTCTCTGAATAACCCTGTAAGTCTGCGTAATCCAATATGACCAGTGTCGTCTGCTTTATTGGAAGAAATTAAGAACTGACATTGATTCCGCACTGCTTGCTGAGGAGAGAATCCAGGAACTAGCGGATGAAACGAATATTTGACATGGTGTCATGAGGGCGATGGCGCTCACCTAGGAACAGCTTTGTTTGGATTCTTTTGGACAGATTTCTAAAATGCGAAACTTGACAGCAATCAGGAATGTAGTACCTAGTATCCCAAGCCAGGGTGGTAATACAGAATTCTAAGTACCACTCAACACCAAATGGTTTCGTGACCAAGAGGTTGCTGAGCGAAAGCAAGTTAACTATACACTTGTTCACAAACACAACGGTATTTGCTCAATGTATTTCGCGGCCTGCAGGGCAGATCTACAATCAGGGATAATGTGTTGCGTTTGGTACATGGACTTGGCGTCCCGCCGATAACTGTGATGGTTGGTGGATTTATCAACCTGCAGGGCAGAACCACTCACGAAAACCATATACAGTGGCAAGAAAAAGTATGTGAACCCTTTTGGATTAAGTGGAGTTTTGCATGAATTGGTCATAAAATGTGCTCTGATCTTCATCTAAGTCACAACAATTTGAAAAACACAGTCTGCTTAAAATAATACAACACAAACATTATATGTTTTCATGTTTTTATTGAACAGAACATGTAAACAGTCACAGTGCAGGGTGGAAAAAGTATGTGAACCTTTGGACTTAATAACTGGTTGACCCTCCTTTGGCAGCAATAACCACAACCAAACGTTTCCTGTAGTTGCAGATCAGACCTGCACAACGATCTGGAGTAATTTTGGACCACTCCTCTTCACAAAACTGTTTCAATGTAGCAATATTCTTGGGATGTCTGGTGCGAATCGCTCTCTTAAGGTCATGCCACAGCATTTCAATCGGGTTGCGGTCAGGACTCTGACTGGGCCACTCCAGAAGGCGTATTTTGTTTTGTTGAAGCCATTCTTTTGTTGAATTACTTGTATGCTTTGGGTCATTGTCCTGTTGCATCACCCATCCTCTGCGGAGCTTCAGTTGGATGACAGATGTTCTTACGTTTTCCTGCAAAATGTCTTGATAAAGTCTGGAATTCATTTTTCCATCAATGACAACAATCCGTCCAGGCCCTGAGGCAGCAAAGCAGCCCCAAACCATGATGCTCCCTCCGCCATGTTTTACAGTGGGGATGAGGTTTTGATGTTGGTGTGCTGTGCCTTTTTTTCTCCACACATACAGGGTTATTCAGAGAGCGGTGAAAAGCAGGAGAATGACTGGAGAATGAAAAATTCTAGGTCAAAATAGCCGATTTGGAAAGTGAGATGAAAGGGAGAATTTTTCTGGTTTGGCTATTTTAACCTAGAAGTTTTCATTCTCCAGTCATTCTCCTGATTTTCACGCTCTCTGGAAAAAACACACAACACTATGAGGGTTATTCAAACAACTCAATTTTGGTTTCATCTGTCCACAGAATATTTTGCCAGTAGTGCTGTGGAACATCCAGGTGCTCTTTTGCAAACTTCAAATGTGCTGCAATATTCTTTTTGGACAGCAATGGCTTCCTCCGTGGTGTCCTTCCATGTACTCCATTCTTTTTTAATGTTTTCCTTATTGTAGATGTGTCAACAAAAATGTTAGCATGTGTGAGAGATTTCTGTAAGTCTTTAGCTGACACTCTAGGATTCTTCTTAAGCATTCTGCGCTGTGCTCTTTACAGGACGACCACGCCTAGGGAGAGTAGCAACAGTGCTGAACTTTCTCCATTTGTAGACAGTCTGTCTTACCGTGGGCACATGAACATCAAGGCTTTTGGAGATACTTTTGTAACCCTTTCCAGCTTCATGCAACTCAACAATTCTTGATCGTAGGTCTTCTGAGTGCTCTTTTCTGCGAGGCATGGTTCACATCAGGTAGTGCTTCTTGAAACCAGTAAACCCGAAACTGGTGTGTGGTTTTTTGCTTTTAAATTTTTTATTTTGCAATCGAAAAAAGTCACAAACTGACTGGCAAATTGGCCTTGCAGGGCCATATAGACATCGAAAATACAACAAACATGGGGGGGTTCGCGTAGGTAGTCTTCAATATCTCAAATAGCGGAGGGGAAAGGGGGGTAAACAAATAAGAAAAATACTCTAACCGAAAGCAACAAAAATGTCAGCATATTAATAGGTAGAATCAAAAGGGTTATAGCAAAGGTCATCAGAAATCCTTCTGAAAGAAAAAAAAAGTTGAATAAATAAATAATATTAATAATAAAAAAAATAAAAATAAAACCAAAAAGTCTCAAAACGGTCTCAGAAATTGTCCATTTCGTCATAAAATGCGCAGGGTGGAATAACTGGGGAGAACTTCCAGAAAACAAGGAGACTCAAAAATTTAGGCTAGAGATCTCTTCAGCCTGCGTCCACAAACGGCAAGGGACATGGCACAGGCAGCGTGTCACCCACTAGGCCGGATCCTCGGGCCTCCACTCTCTCGCAGCCACAAGGAAGGTCTTCGGGTCTCAGCAAGGTTCCAAATGCACTGCAAGCTCCATTACCAGAAGCCCGCGTCAGGATCGGGCCAGATCGCGGTGGGCGCGTCAGAAACATCCAGGCTGTCGGTCGGGGAGTGCCACTCCTCCCCGGCTGGCGAGGGAGAGCCTTCAGCCCCTGACTCGTCAAACGGCCATCTCCCTGGGCTCGCAAGTCTCATCAATCCCACGTGCACTTGGAGCCAGGGACCGCAGAGATGGTTGGAACACCCGGGACAGCACCAGCTCAGAGAGCTGGTGGGTCAGCAGCAGACAAGCAAATCTCAATGGTCGTATCAGCCCCGATCACTTCCCTCTTCAGGTTCCCTTCCTCCTGGCAGCCTTGCAACGCAGCCATCATCTTGCGCCAAAATCTGGCAGTAAGTGGGCCTTCCTCATCCTCTCCTGCCAGCATCAGTAAGCAGGCATCTAAGCCAGAAAGAAAAACCCCCTCACCTTCAGCGGGGGGAGGGTGTCCATCCCGCCGCCATTCCGTGGGTCCGTCTGCCGCCTCCATGAAACCTCCGCCAAAAGCAGCCGGGAGACGTGGGCCCTCCATCACCTCAGAGCAAAGGACACTCGGTCTGGAGGAAGGCGAGAACAGAGTCCTGAGTCGGCAGGAGCCCAATACTAGGCCTCAAGATGGCCACCGGCACCACACGTCAGCTACCAAATAGCAGCTGCCAGGGATGTCTCTCGTCCAGAGCGGGGGATTCAATGGGCTCCAGACAGTCCAGAACTGATGGCCAGCCTCCTAGGATTCAGCAGCATCAAAAATCTTGTGGGTAAAGTCATCTATATGTCCCTAGGAAGAGAGGACATGCGGAGCTCCATGAAAACACGTCCTCTCCAGTAGACAGCCGGCCACGCCCCCCGTGTGTGGGTGTCTTTTAGGGTCTCCTCTGCATATTCAGGGGGTCTATTTAGGGGCTCCTCCAGGATCAATAAAACCAAGGTACACCAGTATTCTAAAAAGAGACCATCATCCCTGCAGGCTCACATTTCTTGCTCCCTGGGGGCCCCTCCGCAGGACCTTCCATTCAGCAGCTTCTCTGTCATGCTGGGGCAAACTGGTGTGTGTTTTTAAAGGGCAGGACAGCTTTCAGCAACACATCCAATAATATCACACTGATTGGACTCAAGGTTGGCTCACTCCTGGCTCCAATTAGCTCTTGGAGAAGTCATTAGGCTAGGGGTTCACATACTTTTTCCACCCTGCACTGTGAATGTTTACATGTTATGTTCAATAAACACATGAAAACATATAATGTTTGTGTTGTATTATTTTAAGCAGACTGTGTTTTTCAAATTGTTGTGACTTAGATGAAGACCAATTCATGCAAAACTCCACATAATCCCAAAGGGTTCACATACTTTTTCTTGCCACTGTAATATGCTTTGTACTTAAAACAGAGATTAGACAAGCAACCTGAAGTATGGATAGATTTCACCACCTGGCGTACAGCCCCATGGACTGGGATCCTATGGAATGAGCTGCACTTAGAGTGGTTCACAGATTGCGCAACCTGCAGGGCAGACCTTCCAACAGATATCAAGTAGAACAAACAATGCATATACTCCGTGATCACAGCATATAATCAGTACACATATATGGGTAAATGTAAGAATACTCAGCAGGCAGTCTAGGTCAGTCAACAAAAGCAAGGTCCTCGTACTAGCAGAGATTCGTCAACGATACAAAACGTAACACTGAGACAAGCTCGAACAGCTGGCGATGCGGGAAAATAACTCCACATCAGGGTGACGAGCAGATCCTCGCACCCAGCATTTAAGGCCAGCGGCTCCGCAGCACCACGCCAAGCCCCGCCCCCTGAGACGCTGAACTGCCAGCTCTAGCTCCTGGCACCCGGCCAGCCAGTGATGCCGCTGGGTGCCCAGGCCCCCCAGGTGCTGCGGGTGCCGAAGATGTGACACATGGGCTCTCAACCATGATAGGAGAAGTCAGGAGGGGGGAGGCATTAGTGGGAAGAATTAGTAGGAGCTCAGTCTTCGACATGTTAATCTTTAGGTGGTGAGAGGCCATTCAGGAGGAAATGCCAGATAAACAGTCACTGAGTTTGGAAAGAACAGGAGGAGAGAGATCAGGGGTAGAGAGGTAGATCTGCGTATTATCCGCATAGAGGTGGTAATTAAAGACAAAGCTGTTAATGATTTTGCCCAGGGAGAAGGTTTAGATAGAGAAGTGCAGAGGACCTAAGACAAACCCTTGAGGGGCACTAACTGATAAAGGCATTGAAGAGGAGGAGTTACCAGCAAATGACACAGAGAAGGACCTGATAGACAGAGTGTCAAGTCCTGTGCCCCTAGTGCTCCCCAGCACACGGCAGCACCATCCTCGCTGCTTGTTGGCCATGTGCCAATTGATATGCCGGCCCATGGTGGTCACGTCGGTGACCGGGAGATGGGGCGTGGCATGATGACGTGGAGGATTTAAAATTCAGTCTGCTACACTTACTCTTTGCCCTGACGTGGACTTTACTTTCCCAGCGCTTTGGTGACTATTGATGTCTGATATCGACCCTGCTTTGTCTGAGAATCCCGAATTGTGTACTAACGCTGCTTTATCTGAGAACCTTCAATTATGTACTGACGCTGCTTTGTCTGTGTGAGGCTGGTTCAGGATATGTCCTAGGTAATTTACGGGTTAACCCGAGATGCAATACCAGGTAACCCTTCACCCACGTTCTGTACCAGTCCTTTATATGGCTGGGTTTAGCAATGGTAAAAGGTGAACCTACAAGGCAGGGACAGCAATAAGGAAGGGAAACACCAGTCCTTTTATGGCTGGCAGTATACGACAGGAGAGGTATGGAAAAGGAACAGGGGAGCACAGAACCAGGCAAAGCCCGGAAGCCAGGGATCCTGTGAAGCAGGTAGAATAGTCAATAGGTAAAGCCGAGTCAAGGGGTTAGAGAGGTACACAGGTCGATATCCAAATCCGGGTCACACACAGTAAGTCAGCAATATAGATCAATATAAAGCAATACCAGGCACTTAAGGGGTCAGATAAACTGGAACCACTAAAGGGCAGTGAGGAATAGGCCAAGGAAGTTTAAATAGGGTGCCCTGCACTGTGATTGGAGGGCCAGATCACATCACGCGTGGGGAGCAGATGCGGGCGTGGTGACGTCACGTGCTTGACGTGCTGCTGGTGGCTTAAATCCTTTGAAGCCGGCGGCACACGCGCATGAGAGTGAAGCGCGCCGAAGGAAGGGAGGGCCGGGAAGCACACACTGGGCAGGGAGCTGTGCCGCAGTCTGCCAGGATGAGATGTCACAGTCTGAGAACCCCGAATTGTGTACTGACGCTGCATTGTCTGAGAACCCCAAATTGTTTACTGACGCTGCTTTGTCTGAGAACCCCGAATTATATACTGATCTGGTTAGTCTTGGTAACCCTGCTTCGTATATCATCCTTGGTATAAGGATGACCCGCTTTCCTGGCATCAATATCAGTACTTTCTGGGCCTGCATTGTGTTTCTACTTTGTGGCTTTTTAACGCTTGCTGAGTGTAAAAGGATCGAGTTCCTGAAGATAGTTAGTTATACCGACCATTCAAGGATCGGAGGAGTAGATAGGGTTCTGTATACAGGGACCGATATCTTGTTATCTGGGGGGGGGGATCCGTGAGAGATAGGAGTCAATCCAAGAGAGCACAGTGTCACAGAAACCAAGAGAATGGTTATAATCTGTGCCACTGGCGCCACCAGGTGGTGCTGGCAAATAAACAACCTCAATACAATCAAATAAAATACAATGCAAGTAAAATGGTGCAAATAGGATCAAACAATCTAGGATAAAACAGTAAATGTGACATTTACAGTCTTATCCTGTATACTCCAGGTTGTAAAAGTCTTAATGATTGTGAAAATCTTAATCAGTGCAGGGAAGAATAAAAAAATAAAAGTCATACAGTATCTCGTATTTGTGGAGTCAGGTATAACTCTTTTCCACCTTGTAAGTCAGTTTAAAAGAAAGATGTGCTGGAGTTGGCGCTTCATGTTCTGTTAGTGGTTTTAGTAGTAGCATAAGGAACCACTAACAGGACAAGAAGAGCCAACTCCAGCACATCTTTCTTTTATACAGAAATCGAGAGAGCTGAGAGTCTGTAGAAGGAGGAGGTGTCTGACAGTGTCAAAAGCAGCCGAGAGGTCAAGCAGGATGAGAATAGAATATTGGCCATGATTTTTAGCAGTTAGGAGGTCGTTGGTGACTGACTTTGGTGAGGGCAGTTTCAGTTGAGTGTAGGGGACGGAAGCTTGATTGCAGGGGGTCGAGTACGGAATTAGAGGAAAGGTAGACGGACATTGTAACGAACTGTATAGCGCTCGCAAGTAGCGTTGCTTGGATTATACAGAGCAGATTTTTCTGACAACCAGAGACAGTGAAAACAAAACTATTCTTCCAAGCCAGGGAGTAGACACGCAGTCTAGAATCACACTTAAGCTCGATTGGTTTGTGACCAAAGGACAACTTAGTATTCCAACATAATCGTAAACAACCTGGGAATGAAACACAAAAATATATATATGAAATTGTATATGAAATTGTAACAGTAGTAATATTATGTTCGTTCGTATATAAAGCTTTACCACGGCATATGAGTTGTGCAGACTGCAGGGCAGTAACTTCAGAGAAAAAACTTATTTTCGTAAGTCTTTCGGATCGTACAGATTTTGGATCGTAAGTAGTATATGCAGAGCTCACAGCATGATAATCAAACCCACAGTAAGTTGCCATGTGATTAGGTCTTATATCGGTACCGGCAGCTATCAGAGGCCAGAAGCGTGAGTAAGATTGTTCAAGGAGACGGGCAGGCCTCATACATGCACATACAAAGCATAACATTGAATCGAACGAACAAACACAAAGGGGATAAACCAGAGAATCATCAAAGTAGCAAGCTGGGTCGAAATACGTGATCAAGGTCCTCAGACAGAAATGGGTTGGCAACAAATCAGTAAGTCTCAATAGCAAAAAGGTGATGCGGGAAGTAAACTCCACGTCAGGGCGACGAGGCAACTCCTCGCGCCCTGCTTTAAACCCGGTGTCTCTTCATGACCGTGCCAGACCCCGCCCCCTCAGACGCCGCTTGGCTATCATGGAATGCTGGCACCTGACCCACAAGTGCCACATAACCATGTCTAGACCCCCCAGGGAGGGCAGCAGGGGCTGAGGATGTATCATAATCCCCCCGTCTACAGTCAGACTCAGAACAACCTCCAGGCGCCGAAGGATGAGCCGCATGAAATTGGCGAACCAGGCGAGGCGCATGGATTTCACTGTCTGGGAGCCAAGAACGATCCTCTGGACCATAACCCTCCCAATCTACCAGGTACTGAAGGACACCTCGGACAACACGGGACCTCATGATGGCACGGACCTTGTACTCCTCTTCACCCTTGGACTTGATAGGCGGAGGGGGAGCAGTGACTCGGGTGTACCTATTACAGGTAAGAGGTTTCAGGAGACTCACATGAAATATGTTTTGAATGCGTAGATATGGGGGTAATTCCAAAGCGTAAGAAACCAGATTAATTTGCCTCAATACTTTATAAGGACTGATAAATTTGGGAGCCATTTTCATAAACGGAACTAATAGCTTAATGTTTCTCATGGACAGCCAAAGTTTGTCCCCAACCATATACACAGGTGCAGGACCTCTCCGTCTGTACACCTTAATTTTTTGTTTCTGGACACTGGTTTTCATAATGTCTTTCACTTTCTCCCTGTCAGGTTCGCTCCATGATGTAGCCATGGCACGGCCTCTGTGTGATGTTATATTCCCAATTCGCAGAGGGTGAGCAGGCAGAAAGACAATGGATAAATGAAAATGTACGGAGATCTACAAAGGGCAATAAACAAAATGAAGAATCATAGCGTTATACTGTTAAAACAGTGGTGTATCATGACACGCCCCTGTCAAAAACGCACTCACAGGATAACTGATAAATATGCGCATGTAACGTTACCCCTCCTATGGGTGTTTAGAGGCCCAGGATATCACCATGAAAGGAATTCTTCCACCTGGATCGCTTGCTGCTGCTGCACCAGAAATCAAGGGTCCCGTCACAAAAAGAATAAAAAGGTTTCTTTTAATTTTTAAAAAACATAAAAGAACATATCCGACGCGTTTCGTTGGCATCAAACCAACTTCATCAGGGATGATGCCAAGGAAACGCGTCGGATATGTTCTTTTATGTTTTTTAAAGATTAAAAGAAACCTTTTTATTCTTTTTGTGACTGGACCCTTGATTTCTGGTGCAGCAGCAGCAAGTGATCCAGGTGGAAGAATTCCTTTCATGGTGATATCCTGGGCCTCTAAACACCCATAGGAGGGGTAACGTTACATGCGCATATTTATCAGTTATCCTGTGAGTGCGCTTTTGACAGGGGCGTGTCATGATACACCACTGTTTTAACATTATAACGCTATGATTCTTCATTTTGTTTATTGCCCTTTGTAGATCTCCGTACATTTTCATTTATTCCTTGCACGTCCATTGGAGGGGACGAATTTGAGATATACAAGGTCTTTCTAATAATTTTTTCTTACCACCTTTGCTTTCTATTTTGGGAAAGAGCACCCATTCTGTTTTTTTAGAAAGACAATGGAGGCTGTATATGCACAATAAAGCTTGTATTGTATGTATGGTTCACAGCAAACAGTCTTAGCACAATCCAGGTGTAACACAAAAACACAGGCAAGAGGATGGTTGTCTCTCTCTAGATCCACTTGAGGAGAAGCAGGAGCCTTAGGCAACAGTACCTTGATAGAAGGTTAACCTCCTTGGAGAGAGCTTGAGGGCTAGAAGTCACCTTAGAGTCTCTGGACCAACTGGATAGTGGGCCACGTAGTAGATAGTCCAGCAAGCAGGAACCAGGTAATGCAAACACATGAGGATAGAAAATACTGGTATGCACGGCAGAGCGGGTAAATCAAGAGACATGCAATAACAAGAGGGGGCTCTCAGGACCTCTGAAAAGGAAGGGAAATTAACCAAAATGGAATAGCGAGGCTAGGAGGGCGTGATCAGTTTATATGCAAACACTCAGGAATGGGCACCAGAGTTAACCCCTGAGAGGAATGCAGGTAAAGAGCAACAGCAAGCTTCGTGTATACAGGCAGGCTCCTAGAGCTGGCATGACAGTATCTCCCTCCTTACAAGGTGCACTCTGGGCACCTAGGGTATCGGCGTCCAGACCAGAAGAGCAGCAGGAGATTACCACAAACCATCAGAGTCAGAGTCAGGATCACTGTAGATGTCTCCACGGGCAAGCAGTGCCCTCTCAAAGACCTCCAAGTCCTCTTTCCAGACTAATGTCCCGTTGGATGCCCAGACACAGCCCTCAGGTGTGGGACTGTCAAGGGGTGGCACGGGTGTGAGGGGACTGCAGGTGGCGACTCCCACGATGATGGGTGTCAAAATTGGCTCCTTGGCTGCCAGGCACTGTACGTATGCAGCAAGGTCAGAGTCTGGCACAATGAAGCCATCAGAGGCTATGGACAGAGTCTGGATTTGCTCTGGCGGGCTTGGTTGAGTCTCAGAAGGTAGGTTGTCACAGCCATAGAACCTTGAACCGACTGAAGGTCTCTTGAGCAGGACCCCAATTTGTCACCCAGGACCACCATGGGGATGTCTGGCAGTCTGGAGGGTCACAGTAGGGGCTACCAGGGTGGGAGCAACCTCCATGGGTTCCAGAGGTTCTTGGTCTGTGGGTAAGGCAGGCTCCACACCCCTAGGTTCTGCTTTAGGGGGATCAGTAGGCAGGATCTCCATGTGCTCATCAATGGAGTCCTCCGCAGTACTCTCCTCTTCCGAGGAGACATCACTAAATGCAAGCCTCTTGGGTACAGGGACCTAGCGAGGCTTGGCAGTGACTGGAGGCTTGCGAGAACTGGCAGCGGCTGAGGCTTGCGAGAACTGGCAGCGGCTGGAGGCTTGCGAGAACTGGCAGCGGCTGGAGGCTTGCGAGAACTGGCAGCGGCTGGAGGCTTGCGAGAACTGGCAGCGGCTGGAGGCTTGCGAGAACTGGCAGCGGCTGGAGGCTTGAGCGAACTTGCAGCGGCTGGAGGCTTGAGCGGACTGGCAGCAGCTGGAGGCTTGAGCGAACTGGCAGTGGCTGGAGGCTTGAGCAAAGTGGCAGCGGCTAGAGGCTTGAGCGAACTGGCAGCGGCTGGAGTCTGGCGTGAAATGGCAGGTCTGATGGGACAGAAATCGATTTTGTGCTGTTCCGATCTGCAGTAGAAGCATAGATTTAGCCTCCTACGCCTTTCCTTCTGAGTCTTCACATAAGGTGCCTGTGCTCTGCATAGAGGTGGAGAGCTAATAAACTCAGCTGGTTGCTGCGATGCTCTGCTCACTGGTGAAGGCCTAACTGGGCCAGGTGTGGTGGGAAAAGAGTCCATTAGATTCCACACATCATCTACTACAACGAGCAACTGATACACAATGTCATCCAGTGCAGCTTGGACCCCCACGTGCCTGGTTTTTGGCTCTTCCATTATGTCAGGTTCGCACCATGATGGAGCCATGGCACGGCCTCTGTGTGATGTTATATTCCCAATTCACAGAGGGTGAGCAGGCAGAAAGACAATGGAGGCTGTATATGCACAATAAAGCTTGTATTGTAGGTATGGTTCACAGCAAATAGTCTTAGCACAATACAGGTGTAACACAAAAACACAGGCAAGAGGATGGTGGGCCACGTAGTCTCTCTCTAGATCCACTTGAGGAGAAGCAGGAGACTTAGGCAACAGTACCTTGATAGAAGGTTAACCTCCTTGGATAGAGCTTGAGGGCTAGAAGTCACCTTAGAGTCTCTGGACCAACTGTATAGTGAGCCACATAGTAGATAGCCCAGCAAGCAGGAACAAGGTAATGCAAACACAGCGAGGATAGAAAATACTGGTATGCACGGCAGAGCGGGTAAATCAAGAGACATGCAATAGCAAGAGGGTCTCTCAGGACCTCTGAACAGGAAGGGAAATGAACCAAAATGGATGAGCGAGGCTAGGAGGGCGTGATCAGGTTATATGCAAACACTCAGGAATGGGCACAGGAATTAACCCCTGAGAGGATTGCAGGTAAAGAGCAACAGCAAGCTTCATGTATACAGGCAGGCTCCTAGAGCTGGCATGACACTCCCATGTCTCTTTCAGCACAGTCAGATGTTTGTCTAATGCTGTCAGTACTTTGGAAGACAGAAGGAAGCATGGGAGGATCGTAACCATATACTGTATGGAATGGTGAGTGGCCCGTGGTTCCACTGACTGAGTTATTCAGGGCAACTTCAGCCCAAGGCAACAGATCTGACCACTCACTTCATTTTTCAGACACAAAGCACCTGAGGTATTGCTCAACACTTTGGTTGTCTCTCTCTGCAGCCCCATTGGTTTGAAGGTGTGAGCAGAAGAGAAGTTCAACACGATGCCCATGTTTTCACAGAAACCTCTCCAGAAATTTGAGACGAATTGGGTTCCTCTGTCGGATACAATTCCCAGGGGAACTCCATGAAGCCTGACAATACTTTGAACAAAGATGGGTACTAGCTCACTAGCAGAAGGAAGCTTAACGAGAGGCACAAAGTGTACCATCTTAGAGAACCTGTCCACTACAGTAAGGATCACTGTATGACCCTGGGACACAGGCAGATCCGTGATAAAGTTCATAGATGGGTGGGACCATGGTCTCTCAGGCACCGGCAATGGCTGCAGCAGACCGGGTAGGTAAGGACCTGGGATTTTTGCTTCTACAGCATACCTCGCAGGTGGCTATGTAGTCCTTAACATCCCTTTGCATACCTGCCCACCAAAATTGTTTTTCAATTGTGGCTAGGGTTGTGGTCATTGGGTTGTGGTTGTGGGTGCTGTGACAAATCTTTAAGTGACTGAAAGGCTTGCAAGGCTTGGTCACTCCAGACTTGATTCTGAGCCCATTTCTTAGTCATGGCCGTGATGGGAGACACAACAGAAGAGAAACCCTTAATGAACCTTCGGTAATAGTTTGTGAACCCAAGGAATCTCTGTATGGCTTTCAAGCCCTGGGGTAATGGCCATTCTTTGATGGCAGACAATTTCTGAGGATCCATTTCGAAGCCCTCTGGCGTGATTATGTAACCCAAGAAGTGGACTGAAGTTATGTCGAACAGACATTTTTCCAACTTCCAGTACAGCTTGTTCTCAAGCAACTTTTTCAATACAGTACGCACATGAGTGTGGTGTGTCTCCATGTCGGGAGAATAAATCAAAATATTGTCCAAATAGACTATTACAAAGACTTGTAAAAAGTCCCTCAGGACATCATTTATGAAGTCTTGGAAGACTGCTGGCACATTGCATAAGCCAAAAGGCATAACCAGATATTCATAATGGCCACTTCGAGTATTGAACGCAGTCTTCCATTCGTGGTCTTTCTTGACCCTCACCAAGTTGTAAACGCACCTGAGGTCCAATTTCATGTAGATCTTGGCACCTTTCAATCTTTCAAACAACTCGGATATTAAGGGGATGGGGTAGGCATTTCTTATAGCAATTCTGTTTAACCCCCTATAATCAATGCAAGGTCTCAAATCCCCCTCTTTTTTAGAGACGAAAAAGAATCCTGCTCCTGCAGGAGAGGAGGTACGACGAATGAACCCTCTAGCTAGGTTTTCTCATATATACTCCTCCATAATGTCATTTTCTTTTTGTGATAGGGGGTAGACATGACTTCTTGGAGGCATGGTACCTGGCAACAGGTCTATGGCACAATCATAAGGTCTGTGAAGCGGTAAGATCTCAGATTTACCCTTATCAAATATCTCTTTTAAGTTATCATACCACTTGGGTACTTCAGTAGAGAGCGGAGGAGCAGTGGCTACATTCAAGCTACCTACTGTAGCAGTCATGCCCAGACACCTGGACCAACATTTTGATCCCAAGATTCCAACTCCCCTTTTTCCCAGTTCACAACAGGGTTATGCTTAGACAACCATGGATAACCCAATATGATAGGAACAGTGGGTGATTCTATGATTTGTAACTGAATCTTTTCTTTATGCGGAACACCAGTGCTGAAAGATACAGGAACAGTTTGATGCGTGACATGTCAACCTCCTACCATCAATACTCTCAATGAGAAGTGGCACTTCTCTCTCAACCAGAGGTACTTGGTGGATGGTAGCAAACCCAGAGTCCATAAAATTGCCTGCAGACCCAGAATCTAGTAATGCCTCTGTATCGAACATGACTTTTTCCCAACCAATAGTCACAAGCACTACCACACGATACCTTTTTTCTTTTCTTACTTGACAAGAGAGACACTAACATAGTTCCTAGAACCTGTCTCTCAGAGGATTCTAGGCTTGCTCGTTTCCCCGACACATTGTTTTCTCTGAGGTCTTTTAGGGCATTGTAAATGAAAATGCACTCTGTCTACACAATAGAAACAGAGACCATCTCTGAGGCGAAATTGTCTCTCCTCTCCTGAGATACTAGAGCAACACAATTGCATAGGCTCTCATTCTGCTGGTGTGGGTAGAGCAGGAGAGACAGCATGAGCCACCCTAGGAGTAGAGGAGGTACCATGAGAAGGTTTATGTACCTTACTATGACCAGACCTCCTGTCTGATCATCGAGGGCTATGCAGAAGTCTATAAGATCATCTAGCCCCTCAGGTAGTGAAATAGGAGCCAACTCACGCATAATATTGTCTGAAATTCCTTCAAGGAAGGCAGTAACGAACACTTCATTCGGCCACTGCAGTTCAGAAGCCACAGTTTTAAACTCAATAGCATAATCTGCAACACGGCGGTTCCCTGGGATATGTGCCACAAAGCTCTGGCTGCGCCAGTAGCTCGTCTGGCAGGGTCAAATATACGCCTCAAGTCATTCATAAATTCAACATAATTAAACACCACAGGTTTCTTAAATTCCCATAAAGGGGTTGCCCACAGCAGAGCTTTCTCAGTCAGGTGATTGATCACATAACCCACCTTGGCTCTGTCTGTGGGACACATTCCTTGATTTAATTCAAACATAATGTTTATCTGGGCTATAAATAGGGATGAACTGTTCGGTTCGATCGGTTCGGAGTTTGCATCGAACATAGCCTGTTCGCATGTTCGCGAACTACGAACATTTCCGCGTGTTCGCTCATAATGCACCACAATGGACCACAATGCACTTTTCCACTGGCCTGAAGCCCTGAAGCTTGTGATTGGCTACAGCCTTGCACCTGACCACAGGTCAGGTGCAAGACAGGTTCAAGACTATGCCAATCACTTCTCAGAGTCCTGATTGGGCAAATTTTGCCCAATCATGGGCTCACAGAGCTACGTCCCGCAGCATACTATATAAGGTTTCACACAGCGCTTCAGCACGCATTTGAGAGGAGATTTGAGAGGAGATTGTAGTTGTGTTAGTGTGTGTTCTCACTGCCAGTCTGCCACCAGCTACTGGGGGTCTCATTTCTACAAAATATCTGGGACTTGTTGTAATCTGTGTGTTCTCACTGACACCCAGTATTTTGGGGGTCAGTAATTTCTACAAAATATTTGTGAATTGAGGTGATCTGTGTCTTGTCACTGCCAGTGCCACGCAGTATTTTGGGGTCAGTAATTTCTACAAAATATTTGTGAATTGATGTGATATGTGTCTTGTGACTCACTGCCAGTGCCACGCAGTATTTTGGGGGTCAGTAATTTCTACAAAATATTTGGGAATTGAGGTGATCTGTGTCTTGTCACTGCCAGTGCCACGCAGTATTTTGGGGTCAGTAATTTCTACAAAATATTTGGGAATTGAGGTGATCTGTGTCTTGTCACAGCCAGTGCCATGCAGTATTTTGGGCGTCAGTAATTTCTACAAAATATTTGGGAATTGAGGTGTTCTGTGTCTTGTCACTGCCACACAGTATTTTGGGGGTCAGTAATTTCTACTAAATATTTGTGAATTGATGTGATATGTGTCTTGTGACTCACTGCCAGTGCCACGCAGTATTTTGGGGGTCAGTAATTTCTACAAAATATTTGTGAATTGAGGTGATCTGTGTCTTGTCACTGCCAGTGCCACGCAGTATTTTGGGGTCAGTAATTTCTACAAAATATTTGGGAATTGAGGTGATCTGTGTCTTGTCACAGCCAGTGCCATGCAGTATTTTGGGCGTCAGTAATTTCTACAAAATATTTGGGAATTGAGGTGTTCTGTGTCTTGTCACTGCCACACAGTATTTTGGGGGTCAGTAATTTCTATAAAATATTTGGGAATTGAGTAGACTTGTGCACCGATTTTTTTTCGGTTCGATTCGTTCGGATTTTTAAAATTTTCGATTCGGCTCGTTTCGGGCAATTTCTGTTTCGATTCGGTTCGGTTCGGCTCGTTTTTCGTATACATTTTTTTTTCGGAATATCGACCATTTTTCGTGTTTTCGGGTCACTTTGCTTGTTTTTTGTATCAACTTTTCGTGATTTCGGAAATTTTCAGTTTTTTTGGAACGTCTGTTCTCCTCATTTCAAAGTGTCTAACTCTATTCGTTTTGACGTACACTACTATGGTTTACTTTTTTTATACTTTATATATTTTTTTATAATTAATTTTTGGTTTGTTTTTCGGATCCGATAATTCATTCTGTCGATACGATAATTCTGGCGATTCTATCGTTTTTTTTTTATTAAATAAAGATCCTTTTTTTCTTATGAATATACATTTCACAACTTTATTTAATCATATTAAAATGGTATGAAAGCCAAGGAACAAAAAAAATGAACAAAACGATTTAAAAAACGCTAAACTGACCCAAATGGTCTGAGTTTAAAAATAAAAACCAGAACAAAAGGTTTTGATACGCATTTACAAATACA
Organism: Leptobrachium leishanense; assembly: GCA_009667805.1. Lineage (NCBI taxonomy): Eukaryota > Metazoa > Chordata > Amphibia > Anura > Megophryidae > Leptobrachium > Leptobrachium leishanense. Next base: position 255,183,159 of record CM019066.1, read on the forward strand.
AAATTTACAGAATCAGCGATATAACCGATAATAGTTAAATATACGATGTCCAGAATTACCGAAATGGAACCAAAATCAAGAATGGAACCGAAATCATGAATAGAGCGAAAATAAATTCGATTTGACACATTTCAAGTCCATTCGAAAACTCCGAAAAAATTTTGTTTCGGTTCGGAAAACTTTTTGGATCTGTCGGTTTTCGGATCCAATCCGATTCGGAAATTCGGCCGAATCCGAAGACACGAATCGAGAAATTTCGTGAAAATTCTGAAATTCCGAAACCCGAAACGCACATCCCTAGAATTGAGGTGATCTGTGTCTTGTCACTGCCACGCAGTGTTTTGGGGGTCAGTAATTTCTACAAAATATTTGTGAATTGAGGTAATCATTGTCTTGTCACTGCCACCTGCAACTATTTTGGGGGGTCAGTAATTTCTACAAAATATTTGGGAATTTAGTTAATCTGTGTGTTCTCACTCACTGCCACCAAGTATTTTGGGAGGTCAGTAATTTCTCCAAAATATCTGGGAAATGAGGTAATCTGTGTCTTGTCACTGCCACCCATCAGGGGGTCTCACTGATTTATAGGAGGTTTCTGAGACTTGTAATCTGTGTCTTCTCACTGCCAGCTATCAGGGGGTCCCACATACTTCTAGCAAATTTCTGCGAATTGTAATCTGTGTCTTGTCACTGTTGCCAGCTATCAGGGGGTCCTATCAGGGGGTCTCACTGACTTGTAGCAGATTTCTGCGAATTGTAGTTTGTGTCTTGTCACTGCCACCCATCAGGGGGTCTCACTGATTTATAGGAGGTTTCTGGGAATTGTAATCTGTGTCTTGTCACTGGCTGCCAGCTATCAGGGTGTCTCACTGAGTTATACCAGAGTTCTGGAAATCTTTAATCTTTATACCAGAGTTGAATCAGAGTTCTGTATATATTTAATCTATATATCACTCACCATGTCAGAAAGACCAAAAAGGACAGGCAGACGCTCCCAGACACAGATAAGAGGGCAAGCAGCCTCTGTGTCGGGAGGCTGTGCCTCTGGTCGTGGTGGACGTGGTGCATCCCCTGCAGGGGCACGCTTGTCCTTTCTAACTGGTGCTGGCCATCTTGAGCAGCAGCAACATACAGAGTATTTGGTGGATTGGCTAACCAGGCCATCCTCATTCTCCGAGTCCTCTGCCAGCCAGGCTTGTAGTGCTTTACAGTCCACCTCAGCTGCCAAAGCATCTAATGCAGCCTCCATGTCCACAGCTACTCCTGCCGTAGCCTCACTATCACACACGGAGGAGTCAGCTGAATTGTTTGACTACAATGACAGTGACATGCTGCTTGAGGATGCGCAGCAAGTACAGTGCTCTGATTCAGTCTCTGAGGTTGAGGAAGGGAGTATAATCAACCTAGAGGAAGGGGGTGTCAGTGATGACACACAAATAACTGGCACTCATGTTGCCCCAGCAGCTGCAGCATACTGCCAAGTTGGCTCCAGTGATGAGGAGATAGGGGGTGATGATGACAATGATGATGAGGTCACTGACTCCACCTGGGTGCCTGATCGAACAGAGGAGTCAAGTGAGGAGGAGGCACAACAAACACGAGGCACAACATCCTCTATGACCAACCATAGCACTAGCCAGTCCAAGGCATCAGATGTAAGAGCTGTTCAGGTGCAAAGCGCTGTTGTCTCAAAACACACATCCAGGAACTCTGCTGTCAGTGAGTTCTTTAAGAAATGTGCAGCAGACCCCACCATTGCTATTTGTAATCTATTTCAGATGAGGCTCAAGCGTGAGAAAGACACCGGACACTTGGGTACCACGTGCTTAAGGCGACATATGACCACCTGCCACACATCCCGTTGGCGCAAAACTTTGCGTAGGTCCTCATCTGTCTCTACCCCCACTGTATGTCCTGCCATGTCATTGCCTACAACCTCCACTGACAGGGATGATGCTACAGTAATGGGTGTACCAGGTCCTTCCTCACAATGTGACAGCATCCCATCAGCTGAAGATTTCCGCAGTCAGATTACGTTGCCCCAGCTGCTGCAGCGTAAGAAAAAATATAGTCCCAAGCATCCCCAAGCACAGTGTCTAAATGCCAGTTTAGCAAAATTACTCGCATTACAGCTGCTGCCTTTCCAGCTGGTGGACTCTGCCTCCTTCCGTGAATTTGCAAAATGTGCTGTACCACAGTGGCATGTTCCAAAACGCCATTACTTTTCACGGAAGGCCATTCCAGCACTATACCAGCACGTGGAAGACAATGTTATCGAGTCATTGGGAAAGGCAGTCAGCAGCAAGGTGCATGTGACTTTAGACACGTGGTCCAGCAAGCATGGACAGGGTCGTTACATTTCCTTCACGGCACACTGGGTAACTCTGATTGCAGCTGGGAGGGATCCAAGACGGGGCTCTGTGCTGGAGCTTGTTCATCCACCACACCTCCAGAAAGCTGCTGGTATGAGGTCTGTCTGCTCCACCACCACCTCTCCCTCTTCCTCCTCCTCCTCCTCCTTCTGTGCCTCTGGCGAAGTGGCAGTTAAACTGACGCCTGACAGGGGCTACGCAATGGCTCAAGCAAAAAGATGCCATACTGTGCTTGAGCTGGTTTGTTTAGGGGACAGGAGAGACACCGAGCCAGAAATTCTGTCAGCTCTGCAGGGGCAGGTGCAGAGATGGTTAACA